>JAJHUR010116188.1:0-10788 GCA_027495735.1 Lutjanus campechanus | reverse complement strand
AAAAAATCCCATCACAAATTCCAGAGCACCATGATGATGTCTTAAAATGTATTGTTTTGTGAGTCCAAAACCCAAATAATATAGTTTACTATAGAAGTCAAAGAAAACCATAAAATATTCACCAGCTGGAAATTAGAGCTGCAACAATTTGTCAGTTAATGGATTAGTTGTCTGCTATTAAATTAATTACCAACTACTATGATAATCAATCTGTTTGAGTAACTTTAGTCAAAATTATCTTCATTCCAGCTTCATAAATGTGAATGCTTTGAATATTTTCTGGTTTCTTTGCTCATTTATGACAGTAAACGGAATATCTTTGGGTTGTGGACAAAGCCAGACATTTTATGGACCAAACAACTAATTAATTAATTGAAAGAATGTTCAACAAATCAATAATGATAATGAAAATAGTCATCTCTTGCCAGCAGGGATGGAAGAACTTAGTCAAGTCAATTTTTCATGTGTTTTGCCCTGCATCATCAAAAATCACAATTTGCCTCAAGAGTCACTGCAACTAATAATTATTTTCATTATTGATTAAAGATTGAACATTGCGCCAAGATAGCCTCATGCTGCTGTTTGATATAACTTCAGACTAAACCAAATACATAGAAAAAGTCTGTCCAAAAAACAACAAAATTCCCCTTGGCTGTATCTCTGAATTATCTCTTCAGTAAAATCACACACATTTAGGCTATTCTGTGTGATCTCCTTTTGATAACTAATGTAATATTTTTTTCTTTTCTATTCTCTGAGCCTCCCTGAAACTGTTTGGATGTTTTGGTAGTTGATACACTAGAAATCAGTGACGATAAGTCAGTGAAGAGTTAATCAAATCACTCGTGTGCTCCGTTCAGTATAATTCCAGCATGTTAAAAAAAACATAAAATTGTTTATCTGGCTGTGTTAACAGCCTTCGGTAAAACTAAAACATTATGCGTGTGTTGGTACGTGCCTGTATGTTCAGTGTGTTGTATATCACTGGCTGAGTGTACACTAACTCGCACGCAAGCGGCTCCCCAAAGATGGCTTGTAGCAACTGTGATTTGCATCTTCACCAGATTATGCGCACGTTCACACACAGACACACAGATTTATGAGGTGTATCGATGCAGATAAACAATCACTTAAGTCCCCTTTCGCTGCTCTTGGGGTTACATGAGCTGAGATGACTAAACCGGTATCGATTTACCATAGTCCATCAGTGTACTGCTTACTGTATCGATGATTACAACTACCCCGCAGGGAGACAGAAAGATTTTGTATGTGTCTTGTGTAACAAAGCCTCTCTCTGTTTCTCTCCTGTGTGCTCTGCAGTCAGCTGGATAAAAACCACATCAGCTGCGTCGAGGATGGGGCCTTCAGAGCTCTGAGAGGCTTGGAAGTGCTGTAAGTATCCAGCTCCACCCTGAATCATCCCATTAAAGCACTTAGTTAAATTAATATATTGTTTTTTCCCAACTAATAACCATAACTAATATACACATAGCGCAGACCTTTAATTAGTATGGCTCTTTTTTATTATGCCAAAATACCCCCAGTGGGCCTCACGAGGGGGCCTGCTTCATGGAGACCAAGCTCCATTAACTCATTGTTCCACACAGTTGACAGCAGCGTTCCCGTCCATCACATTAACACCCCCTCACCCACTCACCCACCCACTCCTCCACCTCCATCTACACCCCTTCCAGCCCTGGGCGGGCCATCTGACAAGGGAGCTCCAACCATCTTGATCAAAAATCCCATTCAAGTGAGCATTCCACCCCGGACGCATTGGTGGCCATGTTATACAGTTTCTTTTAAAACATTCAATTAATCATCCCTTGTCAAAAATCATAATCACAGGCCTCCATCAGAGCTCTCCACCTGAAACAATGTAGACTAACAGTGCGGGCCGGGGGACAAAGGCACTTTGACAGCCTTGTTATTTTTATGGTGAAAGACTGTGTTGTGCATGTGTGTTTGTGGGGTATTTTTAGGGGGTGGGGGAGACAAAAAAAAAGCCATTAAAGGCTGCTTTCATGGCGTGGATGGATTGCAGATGTAGTGATAGGGTTGTCATAATGGTGTAAGAGTGGTTGGGGGGGGGGTGTTTTGATGGGGTCTGTATGTATAGGTTTTATGGGGGAGGAGGACAGGTTGTGTTAACGTGGGGGAGAAGGTTGAAATATGGTAAAGGGCTATTAGGCTGATTGAAATGACCCGATTCTCTCACTGCAGCTGATGCCCAGGGTTCGAGGGAAGTGTGTGTATGTGTGTGTGTTTCTTGAACTACAAGTTGGGGGGCGCTTGTGATCATGCTTGTACATGCATGCATGTGTGTATATTTGCATGCACGACTGTACGTGTGCGTGGGAGGTGCGAGGGCTTCCCATCTGTGTGGAATGAGGTGTTATATTCCCAGCGGGATGCCACAAAGGGAGGCAGAGAGAAAAGAGAGAGGGGGGGTGGATGTAAAAAGATGGAATGGTAGAGGACGCCCGCAACCCAACTCTTTTTGAACTATTTATTTTAAAAATGGCTCTTCTCCCCCACGCTGACGATGTGACTTTGTTCGCTCTTTTCTTTTCACAGAACACTGAACAACAACAACATCAGCAGCATCCCCGTTTCCAGCTTCAACCACATGCCCAAACTACGAACCTTGTAAGTCACACCTACACACCACAATGCTCGTTCCCTCTCTGGAGAGGCTCTTTAAAATGAAACTATATTCCACAGTAGGGAAAGTGCTAAAGTCCAATACGATCTCAAAGGGAGTAGATGTCATTCCAGGCAGTGTTGGGAGGCAGCCATAGCCACAAAGCACCACAGAGGGGTCTGTAGCAATGCCAGGGGCCATTATCCCCTCCATCTAAAGCACACATAACAACAACTGGCCCAGATAGACGTAAATAGCCCTAGCAGCCTATTGTGAATTGTGCCTTGTATGTGATTACTAAATCTGAAATTATGCACAAATTAAAACAATTATGCCTGCTGAGACTCTCAGAGCCGTGACTCCACACGTCTTGTGGTGGATTTTTGGGTTCCTCACTCCCGGTGGGGTTATATTATATAGCTTTTCTGTTTGTGTGTTCACTACGTGTCTGTGCACATGGGTTTTGCAAGTTAGCATACGTGCTCCAGAGGTCCACCGCACCACACCAAGAGTTATTCTGAACAGGCACAGCATTCCAAGAATTCCGTGTTTGGAAGATTGGGTTTAGAAAAGTCCTCTTTAGTGCTCCTTCTTTTTAGAATGTGCCATTTACAATCATCCATGTAGCGTATCATTTAGTGTGTTTCGCCACAGGGACTGGATGTGATGAGTTCCAAGAAAGAATAGACACTTTTAATGCTATTTATGTCTTCAGTGTGTGGTATTTTAAATAGCAAAGAAGGCAGTGAAGATCTTTTAAAGAAGAAATGTGTAATATATTTACTGTAATCATAAAATGACCATGATATGTCATCAAGGATTAAGGAAACATGTTCTTCTCTGACAACAACGCTACTATGCTCTCCTTTGAAATTTCACTTCTGGTCTGGAACATCTGTTTTTGTTTCCCCATTTCATGTTTATTAGAGTTGAACTTAATGCCAAATCTTTGCCAAATGAGTTAGTGTCTGTTTAGGAGTCATAAGATCATGATGATCATCATGACTAATCTTTTAGAAAAAATAGATGGTTCTAACTGTTGAATAGATCAGTGTGTTAAAGGAGCCCAGAAGGCAGATGGTCACTGAACTCCAACTCCAGAGTCTGTGTTTTCAGAGCGGTAGGCTCTTGTTTTCAGGATGACGGGCTTAATTTTACAGTGACAGACAACTCACAGTTATAAACAGCTGATCAACTTACAGTGTAGGACTCAGCGCCACTTATCAGTGTCAAAGTATGATGTTAAATAGAGATTCAACCTATTCAATATACCGTCTACAGCTGCAACTCGCTACTGAACTGCAGTACTCTTTTTGAACACCAGGGTCTTAAATATTGTTACTTTAATGCATCCATATTGATTCTTTTTTTCTTCCTTTTAACAGCCGTCTCCACTCCAACAATCTGAACTGTGATTGTCACCTGGCCTGGTTGGCTCAGTGGCTCAGACAAAGGCCTACAATTGGTCTTTTCACCCAGTGTACCTCCCCTGCTGAGCTCAGAGGACTCAATGTGGCAGAGGTACAGAAACACGAATTCAGCTGCTCAGGTAAGACTAAACTTTAGAAGAAAGATTCTCTAGTGACATTACATTTTATATATTGTGCATTGCTTATTTTATAATTTTCAGTGGATAGGAAAAACTAGGCTCAAAGGTATATTGTGTAAGATTTCCGGAATTTTATTGACAGAATATGACAGAAGTGAAATATAATATTCACAAGGATGTTTTAATTAGTTTGTATTCACTTATAAATAAGATTCGTTGTGTTTTTGTTAACTTAGAATGAGCTGTTTATATCTACAGAGGGTGCGGGTCCTCTTCTACAGAGGCCAACATGTTGCATCACCATGTTTCTACAATAGCCTAGGGTGGACAAACCAAACGCTGACTTTAGAGAGCCTTTTGCATTTCATGGTTTAATGGCCACCGTAGGTGGGGTTTTGACGATGACTGTTGAGCTCATTACCGTCATCACTGCAGATTTTGAGATGTTGAGATCAGCTCAAGGATCAATTAATCCACCTATGGATCAGTCACAAACCAGTCAGGATTACACAACCTCTGATTGTTTGACAAGTCAGAAACGCAGCCTCTAGTTGGTCGACAGACTGAACCCAAGCCATCTTGGGATTGCCAGTGGGCAGCTAACAACATTCTAACAACAGCTGTTTTCAAGACTACAGAATACAGGGGGTGTTGGATTTATCGTTATGGATTTATTTTACCACATCTCCAAAAAAGATACTGCAGCTCAAGGCTGGATTACAAAGTTTCTTAAAGAGATACATTTATACCGGAGCCAACATTGTAGAGGTACACCACTAGCATTAGCATTAGAATTAGCTTAACATTAGCCTTTCCTGCTCAGCTTACTTCAGGGCTAACCCTCTTCACTTTCCCAGCACTAAGGAAACAACAGACAAGACCTTTCTTGGTCTTGAGAAGCTGCAGCAGTAATATCTGTCACACACGACCCTGTACTGTACATTTACTGCCGGACTGATGACTTACTGTTAAGTTTAAGTTTCTGTACCGTCAGTCACTCTCCAGCTCTCCCTCACTGGCACACTGCATACACTTGCGCACTGCCTGATTCTTTAAAGGAGCTACACTCCTCTTATGACAGTAGGCTTCAACAAAGTCCAATAAAACGCAATTATGAGGGCATTTGCGGTAAGCCGCCATCTTGCAGGCATATGCTGCTTTGTCACTGTGGTAAGAAAAAATACATCCGTATTGTGACAGCCCTAACCATACTGCTACATGCTTGAAAGTGAGTCAAAGTGTCTGCAGTCTGCAAGCTCATCGCCAAATGCCACTAAATCCTACATACTGGTCCTTTAAAGCATGTCAAAAAAGGATGAAACGGCAATATTTCTGTTGCACATGGGCACTTTGATCAAATCATCCATGCCAAAGACTCCCTGCTAGTAGATATTCTCCCTCCACTCCCATTGTGTTTTTGTGTCAGTGTATTCACCTGGCAGCCACCTGACAGCTCCTTTGCCCCTGGGGCAACCCTACGGCTCTCCTCTGGCCCTTTCATGTGTCTCTAGCTTTCAGAAGCTGGCAGCAGTGCCAGGAAAATGCTATGACATATACAGTATATAAAGCACACAGCCGGAGCAAAGGCTGCCCCCACTGACAGCAGGACATTTCTCCTCAGTCGTCATTATTCATGGCCTCTCACCTCCTCGCACAAGGATTATTGTGGCATTGAACTCACTCATCCTCTCTTGCTGTGTGTGTGTGTTTGTGTGTGAGAGAGAGACAGAGACCATGTGCATGTGGGCGTGGCATGGCGTGCATTGGGGTTATCATATCAGGACAATGGAAAAACAGCATGAGAACCTCCACTCCCCACAAGGCCATCTCACTCTCAACACCAGCTGTGAAGGGTGTTTGTGTCAACGTTTGTGTGTGTTTATGGGTGTGTGTGTCTCTCTCTCTCCATGGGTTGTGATTTTTACGCAGCCATACGGCGTGACAGCACAGATCATTAACTATTCATCGCCCAGGGAAAGAGACTCAAAGCGTGGGAGTGTAACGATTCCAGTTACGAAAGGGGAGCAGGGGGTGTCAGAGAAACTTTGGGGTCTGGGAGGATGCAGATACAGAAAGTTGAGGTTTTGCATGATGGGGACTGATATTAACTCCCATCATTAAGAATTTTAATATGGTTGCAGTAGACTGACACTGATTAGTTCCCTGTGAGTCTCAGTAGCAAATAGTCATTCACGCTTTTTGAGCAAAACAAACAACAAGATGAAAACAAAATCTATTGCTCTGTATTTCTGCCTCTCTGTGCACAAATACTCGGTCATGCATCCATGCAAACATGTGCACGCACGCAAACACATACTCCCAGTTTCCTCTTGAGTGGATGAGTGACCAGAAGTTGAACTCCCAGTGAAGGACTCATTAGGGACTGGTTCGCTGGCACACACATACACACACACACACACACACACACACACACACACACACACACACACACATATATACTTTTTTCTTTTTGTATTTTCGATGTTCAGCGCTGTGTGTTTGCGTGTGCTTAGTTTGTGCTGTGACCAGGCCAGGCCACCTGCGGGGGATTTGGGGCGGGGTGGCGCTGTGCTGGAAGAAAGGAAGAGGGAAAAGAGAGGCATGTTGTTGGTGTGAGAGGCAGGAGAAGGAATATGGGGTACAGCGTGTTAATAGTCATTGCAAACTATGATGAAATTCTGCAGCACTCTCAGCATCATGACTCACTGACTGTCAACTCCCAATATTCGGCTGGAAAGGGCTTCAATATTGTAAATTTTTGTCAGTAATGAGCAGAGAAGCACATTTACTGCCTCACTTCAAGGCATAATATCACATTTTTTCCAGGCAGTCATTTGTTATGAATCTAAAAATCACATTAAAGTTGAAAAATCCAAAACCTAAATCTAGGGCTCATTATTTTCTGTTTGAAAGAAGTGATGAATTTTTTACTTTGTGCCCAAATATCTGGGTGAAAATTGGATTTTACGAATAACATTTGCAGAGCAAACAACTTTTACTTTTAATGACTTACTTTGCTGCATGACCAGCAGCTCATTTGTGTTTTCTCTCCATTTTCTCCTCACTTTTTATAACCAGACAATTTTTAAGTTATTCTCATCACGACATGATCTTGTTTAGTGTAAAAAGGAAGAAAGAAATTCTGTATTTTTTTGAGAAAATTAATGAAAAAAATATGGGCCTTACCTATATATCACCTAAATACTTGATTCTCTGACTCTAATTTAGATTAGAGTGACTTTACTTGATCTGAATGGCCTCCGTCGTGACTTTATCTAGCAAACATTTACACGTGAACCCTCTTTGTTCCCCTTGATCATTTATGGGAGAGGTAACTAAAAGTTAGAAGCTTCTTGTGCCAATTTATGGTTATATGACAGAAAATGAATGACTATTGTGCTTGAGTAACTGCTCCCTAGGAATAATGAATGAAGTAAAAATATTATGTTTGAAATGAGCAATGAGCAATAAATTGCTTAAGGAGTGGAATAAAATACGACTCCTGTAGTGGGAAACAGGGAAGAAATGACTGTACAAAGAGTGAAAAAGGGGAAGAGAACTGCTGAAGCCAACTGTAGTGCTGAAAGGCAATTTAAGAAAGAGACAAATGGGGAGAAGCCAGTGATAACATTTTAGAAATGATGAGAGAAATGAGGTGGAGTGAGGTTGAATGTAAAGGCTTGCGAGCAAATGGACAGGAGGAGGTAATGGGTTGCGGTATCATTGGCAGAGATATGGGAGTGGAGAGGCTGAAAATGAGGATGCTAAGAGGAGTGAGAGGGAGCAGAACGAGCAGCCGGGGGAGGGGAGAGTGATAGAGAGGTGAAAGCAAATAAAACAGTCGCACTTTATTCTTCAGTACAGTAATAAGACGTAACAAGCCACACTTTTTTTTTTTAAATCAAATTAGACAAAAACTAGACATTGTTTCTGCTTTATTAGACAGCATTATAGCCTTTATTAGACCTTTATTAGACTTTATTAGAGGGTAATTAGGGACACATTACAACAGAACTACTGTGATACACTTTAGTTTACAGTACAGTTCTGTTATAATGTGTCACTTTTGTTTAATTTGATATGAAGTATGGTTTATTAGGTCTTATTAGTGTACTGTAAAATAAATTGTGACCAATAAAACAGGGGAAATGGGACAGCAGTGGAGTGGTAGAGGCGGCGGACAGGGAAGTGATAATGGGGAAAACAGCAGTAGGAAGAGCAGGGGACGAGCGTACATCAAACAGCTTCACCTCAAGTATACCTGTCAGGGAGCTGTCATTGTTAAGGCCGCTCCAGCTGTGCTCTGCACTCTCCCTGATCCCAGGCCTGTCAAATATGCCATGTTAGATCAGAAGGGAGTTCTTCTCTGTCCTACACCTGATCCCAGCTCTGTCAAAGCTCTGCCATCCCAGATCACAGGGCCTCAGATCACGTGGGATGAGCGACTGAGCAAGTGTTGATGCGCGATCTTGATGCTATTTGTTGCGTTTACATGATTTCCAGATGTGTCAAAGCATCTCAGCCCTTCAGGTAATTGATTATGTTGATGTCTGACCTTAAACAATACTTACTGGCTAAATGGTCCAAGAGCCAGAGGCAGTAATTTCATGGTAATGAACAATGGGCCTCATGCAACAACATTCTTATAAACTGCCTCTTATATTTTCTTTTAATTTTCTGTTAAGAGAAAAAAGTAAAGTAAACTCCAGAAAGAAATGAAAAGCTTTTTGCCTTTGTATAACCAATTAATCAGGAATAATCATTTATTTTTAGGCTTTTATCTAAAACATTTTGATTTGTCTGATAACTTGTTATTACTTCACAGATGTCTTCAAAATACTTGTTTGGTCAGACCAACAGTCTAAAACCCTTAAACTATTGTGCATAAGATGATATAAAACATACAGAAACTGTCACCAGAAACTGAGGAAACATGATGAGTTGAAAATACAACATAAACTTGCAACTGGTATATATTGCTCCTTTAAATATTTTTTAAACTTGTATTTCTTTGTATGGACTGTGAAAACAAGATGCTTTTCTCTTATCTTGGTAATTGTGCTCTCGAACACTTGTAAACTGCTCTCTTATGTAAGAGAAGAGCAAAAGTAAGAAAACATTGGTGAATCTCAGAAATCAATGGGTACAAACAAAATAAGAACAAATCATGGATACGAAACAAAAAAGGAGAAAATTTGTTCATAAATGGCTTCTTGCATGAGGCCCAGTGTTTGGCAGCACTCTGTCTTTCTGTTTTAGGGAGTTGAGTTTTGAGAACTGTGCTTTCTCTGTCACCGGCTTTCACCATCACTCCCTCTGTCTTCCTCTCCCTGAATCTCTACCCCCCCACACCCCTCACTCCCTCCTCCACTCTCTCTCGCCAACATTTTCCACACAAGCTGAGCGATAGATAGGAAAGTAATCAAATATTCATGGTTTGAAACTCGGATTAGTAATGCTGTGTAAATGAGGCCATTTAAAAGTCTGTTTTATTCATTTTATCTGGGTTAGGCTTACATACACACATCTTGTACACACATACACACACACACAGACACACACACACATACCAAACAAGCTGTACCGGCAGTGCAAGCGCCCGCTCTTCACCATATCGTTGACAGTGCTGCAGCTATTTGAACAGGTATCTAGAGACAATGTGATGGGTTGTGTGCTCTGTATGCAAATTGAAAAGTTGAAGTGTTTTAGAACAAATGGAAGTGAAGAGGTGGGGGGTATAAAGCTGAATGTGCAGAATGGCATCAATTCCACCCAGAGAACGCAGACTCAGGAGGAAAATTTGCGGCAAGATCAATGGATGTTATTGGGAGGCCTTCAATAACCGCTCCAACTCTATTATTCATGTCTTTCTTCTCCTCTCAATATACCATGGCACTCCTTTGATAGATAACCTAGTTTCTTGCCCATTGATTCTCAAGGATGTACGGCTTTACAATAAAGTCAAGAGTAGGATGTTTCACTTCTTTCTTCTCAATGTCAAAACATCCCTGGGAATGTGTCTTCATTTGCAATTCAGTTTATAAAGCACAAAGGGTTGATGACATGAACAGCAGCAGAAGAGTTTGAGCTCCACATGAGTGCCAGAGCTGCTCCATGTCAGCGCACAAATCCTCCGGCAAACAATCTCTCCCTGTAATCCTGCTTAGAGTCGTGCTGCTCTCATTGAAAATCAACCAAATCCACCTGTGCTCACACACCTGTAGGAGCTGCATATTCCTCTCTTCTCATCATGTTTCCTCCTGTTTCACCACTCATGTAGTTTCTTTTCTCTTCAGGTCACCAGGAGTCTAACAGCCTCCAGCCATGCAGCATCGGTGGAGGCTCCTGCCCTGCCATGTGCACCTGCAGTAACAACATCGTGGACTGTAGAGGGAAAGGTCTCACAGCCATCCCAGCCAACCTGCCAGACAGCATGGCCGAGATGTAAGCACCTTGTTTAATCAGTCCCCTGCATCTTTTCTTCTAAACGGAGCACTATAATACCAGATTTCTTGAACATAAATAACTGAACTCTTTGTAAAGATGCTATTTACCATTAGCAAACAAGAGATCATAGCTATGCTGACACTATATG
>JAJHUR010116184.1:0-23607 GCA_027495735.1 Lutjanus campechanus | reverse complement strand
GACAACTGTACCCACAACTCGACTGCTATTATAAATAGATAACATCACAACAGCAGTACATTTTGGCAGATTAGACGATATGATGAATGCCCAACGGCTGTTACTGTTATGTGAAGCACCGCAAAGATAATGTTGGTCACCTGTCCAGCAGAAAGACGCGACCTCCGCGTCCGTTTTCAGACCTTTCAATTCGTGGACCCGTGTTTTGGTGGCTCGGTCTGAGCCACAGATTTTCCTGCTGAAATTCAGAGCCCAGGCTGTGTATTGAAACCGGATTTTTTTTCAGCATGCTCTGAGAAGTGACAGCTTGCGGATAGTGAGGAGAAATACGGTGATTTTGATAAAAAAGTGCGTCAGATTATGATCGCTAACTATACCTTTAAAAGTAGTAAAAAAAAACTATGAGATTTGGAACACAGTTTATGATGTCATCAGTTGGAGCTCTCCCAGCAGCTTAGGTGATGTGATGCAACCGCAATTTACAACTGGATGTAGAAGGACATCCTGTTATTTCTGGTATACTGCATTTATGTATAAGGACATACTCAATGTTTTTCTGGCACACTAAATGGTAGTATGAGTATTGGAACACACCATTAGGCCGGAGTTTCTGTCCTTCTAAAAGCCCAAACAATATTTTGCAGCAGGGGATTTGGGGGACTTACTTTGGACCTCCTTGGTAGGGACCCACTGAGCTAGATGACTCATAGCACAATTAAACAATTAAAATGAAATAATATTAAAGCTAGAGCTGCAATAATCACTTGTTAATGATCAATTATCAATTGTTAATTAGTTATTAAATTAAGGTCACATTTAAAAACAAGATAGTTCACTATGTTTGGATAGGAAATAGAAGACAAAATTGTTGAGTCATCATTCCAAGATTAGGAGGCGCCAACTCTTACATCACCAGTTAACCTAAGTTTCTCAAAATATCGCACCCTCTCTTGCTGACCAAGTTTCTCTTTGTAAGTTTTAGAAGCTTTCACACGTTTTCCTGAACTTTTCAGTGGTTTAGACATCCTAAAATCATCCATTCATTCAAGTACAGTACCAGTCAAAAGTGTGGACACATCTTCTCATTCAGTGTTTCTTCTTTATTTTTATTATTTTTCTACATTGTAGATTAATATTGGAGACATCAAAACTATGAAAGATGTAATTATGTGGAGTCATATATTAAGCAAAAATGGGAAAATAATGGGAAATTTGTTTTACTTTAGATTCTTAAAAAGCAAAAAAAGACTGTTGCATACTGTCTTCTGCACTTGCAATGAAAGACTTATTAACAGTGTTGTCATTAAATCTTTGATTGTTAGTGTCGAAGACAGTCTGCAGGAGTCTTTCTTGCTTTTTATTATCTATCCATGGTCTTCTTGTACACACCTGTCAATGTACAAGTTTTTTGTGCTGTGATATTTTAGGTTTTCCAAACTAGTCACCTGTTGCTATGATGACAGCTTTGTGCACTGTTGGTTTAATTTGAACCATTTCTTATAAAAATAAAGAAAAAACACTGCAGGAGAAGTGTGTCCAAACTTTTGACTGGTACTGTATATCCAACATTGCCACACATTCCCTGCTGTTGGTGCAAACACACTGTTGGTTCCAGAGCTGCTGGGATTAAGTCAAGCAAACTCTAACTAGAACTGTATTGTTTCCTTTCTGTGCAGATATCCATACTGAGGCAGTGCAAGCTGCCCTGGCTAAACATAAAGAGGAGAAGATGGCGCTGCCCATGCCTACCAAGCGACGCTCCACCTATGTGCAATCTCCTATCGAAACCCGCACACCACCAGGTAGGACAGAAAGGACAGTCCTGTAGATCAACCATTTATCCAGGATGTTGCAGAGCTGGATAATTCACACTTTGTTCTCTCTTCATCAGACTCTTCATCAGGCTCTGAGGATGAGACGGCTGGACGCAGGCAGTCATCAGTGGTTGCTCCTCCGCCTGCGGTCAATCCCAACCTGCAGAGCCCGGACTCTTGGATCAACCGCACCGTCCAGGGCTCCTCCACATCCTCCTCAGCCTCCTCCACCCTGTCCCATGGAGAGGCCAAGCCTCAGCCTCAGAGCCAGCCTCAACCTCAGCCTCAGCCCCAGTACAAGCCGCAGTACCAACCTCTGTATCAGCCTCAGTATCAACCGCAGTACCAACCTCAGTACCAGCCTCATGAACAGCCCAACACCGCAGCTGTGACCAACATGCTGGCTCAAAGTCGCATCGGTGAGGCGCTCCACTGACTTATTACTGGTGTAGAATATTCATGGACACCACTACTGTTCTTAGGATTATTAGGTTTGACCAAAATACACTATTATTTATTGATTATTACAGGAGATAGCAGCATATTCTGGTGTTTGTTGGTGTAAGCTAAAGTTTGTGTCGTAGTTTATGACAATGGACAGATCTACATTTTAAATAACTCAGAAAGTTTATAAAGTCATGCAGTACACCGGGTCAGGTTTTATTTACATTTAGAAAGTGTATATATTGCGGTGTCCTGGTGGCTCAGTTAGTGGAGCGTGCGCCCCATGCCATGGGTGTGGGTTTGACTCCACATGCAGCTCTTTTCTGCATGTAATCCCCTTGTTCTCTCTCCTACTATCCTGTCCTCATTTCAGCTGTCCTATCCATTTAGGGCATAAAAGTCCCAAAATATTTAAAACAAACAAAAAAAGAGTATATATTACAACTACATTATTTTTGTTTGGAGGAAAGACTGGAAGAATTAGAATAATGATTTATCTGATCCCCTGTGTTACCTGTAGTCGTTTGGTGGTAGTCTTACTCAAATATGTAAAAATTACAATAATAAAAAGTGTGAGTGTAAGCATACACAAAACAAAAACCATAGACATATTAAAATACTTAATACTTACATAATAAAAACATCCAATGATGTTTACATTTGTACTGAATTTTGATTTTTCCAGTGTTATAACTACTGTGTGTTGCTGTCTTTCATGTTCCAACACTTGTAAATATCCCATGCCTGGTAATTCATTCACACTGTCCTCCCTTGCTTCACCTGCAGCCCCCTCAGTGAACAGCGCCCCGCCTCCAGATGTGACAGCTGTGGCCCCTCCATCCAGAGGACCTGGGTCCCGGGTAGACCTGCCCTCCAATGCAGTGGTCCGAGGGATGAGCCGCGGCCAGAGCCGTTCAAGCATGATGGAGACTGCAGACGGTAACGACTACACCACATCGCATTTTTAACTGTTTGTGTGCCTCAGCGGGAGCCTCTGTCTGACTCCACTCACAAATCTCTTTTCTCTTTATGTCACTATAAAAAATCATTAATCAGACTGCTGTTTTTTCTTCTTGATCTTTCTCTGTCACATGTTTATTTGACTGGCTGATAGGAAGAGGTAATATGCAGAGTAAGGAAACTCCTTAATGTATAATGTCCGTTGGCCTTCTGTGTCTGCTGTTGTTCCCTTACTCTCCCTCCTGTTTGTAATGAATGATTTTAGAAATAAATGCAACAAAAACAACATCCACACACAGAATGACTCCTCACGTGTGATCCCAAACCAAAAAGCAACCTTTACCCCAGTTCTCACTGTGTTTTCCTCGTGTTTTGCCACCTACATACTGTATGCTGCTTTTCACTCCCAAAATATGCTACAATCAAATCAAATCTTCACTAAAAGTACAGTGTTTAGTGTTTATGGGATGAAGAGCAGCAGACTATGAGATGGTAAGAAGTTTTCAACATGTAATGTTTTATCAGTGTACATAAGAGCCAGGGTGTGTATGTAACCGCATGTTTGTCCTGGCACCGCCACTCTCCACCTTCATCCTGCTTGTAGGAGTTCCTGTGAGTAGCAGAGTGTCCACCAAGATCCAACAGCTGCTCAACACCCTGAAGAGGCCCAAGAGGCCCCCACTCAGCGAGTTCTTCACCGACGACGCAGAGGAGATCGTAGAAGGTACTTCATGAAACATTCGAAGACACCAATTCCCAGTACACCCCTGAAATTTCTACTTTAAAATCCTGTGTGCAGGATTTAGTGACATTGAGCAGCAAGCTTGCAGATTCCAAACACCTCCTGTTTCAAGCATGGACACAAAAAACACTAAAAGCCAAATCTAGAGCTGGTGTTTGGTTTGTTTGTTCTGGGCTACTATAGAAACATGTTGGTCCATTCATGGCAGCCTCCTTAGAAGATAACCCACACCCGCTGTACACATAAACAGATCATGCTAAGATAACAGAGAAATAAGTGCAACTTGGGATTTGGGACAACTGTCAACTTTCCCTTTGGCTGGTGTTTATGCTTTCTATTATGAATGTAGATAAGTCATTAATAAATATTTATGGCTTTCTAATAAGCCATTAATTCTGAAGCTATAAATGTTAGTAAGAGGGTTTTTGTTAATAAAGAGATTGTGGTCCAGGTAAGGAGAGAAAAGTCCAAGCAGTCAAAGACATTTCACAACTTGGCCACCCAAAACTTGTCATTATTAATGGCTGACAACTGATCTGTTAAACGTTACTAAATCTAAAATGAGTAATCTAAGTTACAGTTTGAAATAAGTTTTTTTCATACTGATATGAAATAACAGAGTAAACGCAGGTGTTACCAATCATGCTAATTAAGGTCCCATTCCATTTAGGGAGCAGAACATTTTCAGTGATCCAACATGTACAACAGTAGCATCCTGACTCTGTTTGACTTGAATGGAATAGAACCTGGTAGAACTGGTAACACCTGTGTTTACTCCACTATTTCATGTCAAAGTGGCTGCTGTGAAAAAGGTCATGGCAAAGAAGACAGATTAGGGAAGACACAAGAAAGGCTGAACTAGTGAAACTGATGTACAGTAAAGGCCAGCAATGATTTATGAACCGTATTTTATCCTGGTGACATCCACAATGAATCTCTGTAACCTGCAACATACCCAGAAATGCTCTGATGCCTCTCTCTCTCAGTGCCCCAGCCGGACCCCAACACACCGAGGCCAGAGGGCCGTCAGATCATCCCAGTGAAGGGGGAGCCTCTGGGTGTGGTCAGTAACTGGCCCCCAGCCCTGCAGGCAGCATTGGCCCGTTGGGGGGCCACTCAGGGGAAGAGCCCCGCCCTCACTGCTCTTGACATCACGGGCAAACCGCTCTACACACTGACGTATGGTGAGACACAAGAGTGTTAATATGCAGACAGGTTAGAAGAACGTTTACAGTATCAGGAGCAGTAACGGACAACTCTGGGGTTATAACTGAAAGGTTCATGTTAAGAGTTCAAGAGTTCATCTAGATAACAGAAAGATGTGTGGACTCTGTGACCTGAGATTTTTTGGCAGTGGTAAGACATAGAACATACCCTCCTAATCCTTCCTCCCCGCTTCACCTTCTGTCTGTTAGGGAAGCTGTGGAGTCGCAGTGTGAAGCTGGCGTACACCCTCCTGAACAAGCTGGGCACCAAGAATGAGCAAATCCTCAAACCTGGAGACCGGGTGAGAGAGCTGACACACTGACAGAAAACAGATACACACACAGCAAACAAACAAAAAATGTAGTGTCATCCTGACAAATTAATTTAGTGCAGAGGAATGCAGCATTTTGCAGTATATGCAGGAACAAGGTGCCATAAATTTCCCCTCTGCCCTGTTGATGTCCATTTGTGCAAGAAGAGATTTATTGTTGCTGATTTTTGAATTATCTGGGAAAGGCAGAAATCAAACAGTAATTTCACTATGAGGAGAAATGTATGAACAGATACATTTATATTATTTTTAGCCAGGCTACCAACATCAAATATCTTAACAGAAGATTTATCCTAAAGATTTTGGGGATGATGAGCAGGTAAATATTTTAATTAGTTTTATACTTTGGTTTATGGCCAAATACCTGCAAAAATAACATTAGCATCAGACCAGCTATATTTTAGTGCTATTTGGCAACTTTTAGCATGCTAATTTGCAAAACAAAGATGTGTACCTTAACATGTTAGCATTGTCATTGTGCACCATACCATGCTGATGTTAGCATCTAGCTCAAAGTACAATTATTACTAAGAATTTATCATTTTACCACCAGTGTTTACATCTATAAAGACATATTTTTCTTCTTAAATGTAAAATTAGCCTAACTGTAAAACTTAAATGAGAAATCTGTAATATATTTAATGTAATAAATCATAAAATGTCCGTGATATATCATCATAGGTTAAAGCAGTGGTTCCCAAACTGGGGGGCGGGCCCTCCTGGGGGGGCACAGAGCCTCTGCAAGGGGGGCACGAAAGACCAGGGGTAAAAAAAAAGAGTGAAACAAAGCTGAATGAATATGATCTATGTAGGGGGAATAAACAAATGAGTTTGCTGTTTCTATCCAGCTGACCTTTATTTTGCTAAAATTTTACTTTTGAATTCTTTTTTTATCAGTTCCATCCCCAATTATTGTTAACAATTGATTGAAAATTTTGTGGTGGGGGGCTTGAGCTTTTGTTGGCTTCTGAAAGGGGGGCATACTGGAAAAAGTTTGGGAATCACTGAGTTAAAGAGACATGCTAAGTTGAAATACTCACTTCTCTGACAACAGCACTACAGCTCCAGTCTCTTCCTTTAAAATTTCTATTCTGGGCCATAACTTGTGTTATTGATTGTTTGCCATTGTCTGTTTATGCATCTAAAGAAATCATTAGTAATCTTTTAGGGGTAGTAGATGTTTATAATGCAATACTCAATTTTGTAGGCACAATTGCTACATATTGTTCCTGTAATGTCTTTGTAGGTGGCCTTGGTTTACCCCAACAGTGACCCTGGGATGTTCTGGGTGGCCTTCTACGGCTGCCTTCTTGCTGAAGTTATACCTGTACCTATTGAAGTACCACTGTCTCGCAAGGTCAGAAAACCGTCAGAGGAACATGTGTAATTTGTACAGTACAGAAGTAGTTTTTTTTTCTATGTTTACCTGAGAATGTGTATTTGTGCTTGTGTTTTTTAGGATGCAGGTATCAGCCAGGTGGGGTTTCTGCTCGGTAGTTGTGGTGTTGGTCTGGCTCTGACCAGTGAGATCTGTCTGAAGGGTTTACCCAAGACTCCCACTGGAGAAATACTGCAGTTTAAAGGTCAGTAAGCTCTTTCTGAAATCATCTATCTTTATTCAAATAAATAGACATTTATCTTGAAAAATATCTTACTCTTTTATTGAAATATTGTTGAAAGTAAAATATCAGATGGCTAAATCTCAGGTCACCTCCAGACTGTTTGTTATTCGGGGAGAATACAACGTACTCTGTACTTTGCTGTGTTTTAATGAAGAAGTGATGATGAATTTCCCTTCTCTATATTCTCAAATATAATATAAGCCCCCTTGATTTCACTTGACTTTCACTGATGCCTTCCTCTGATAGGCTGGCCTCGACTAAAGTGGGTGGTGACAGACTCAAAATACCTGACCAAGCCCTCCAAAGACTGGCAGCCACACATCCCCACCGCCAACACTGACCCTGCATATATCGAGGTAACAGAGCTGCTTACTGTTGTGTCAGCTGCTGCAGGTTACATTGAGCAGTTAGTGCTTTTAAGGAGACTATATTATGATGTAGACCACACAGTTAGATCTCAGTAAAAACAAAATTTGACTTGTGAACATTATAGCTTGATAATTCCTGTGTCCTGATGTAACATGAAAAGACAAGTGTCTATTTACACGTTCCTCTGGTGTTTCCTCTCTGTTAAGTACAAGGCGAGTAAGGAGGGCACAGTGGTGGGTGTGGCTGTGTCTAAAGTAGCCATGTTGACCCACTGCCAAGCATTGACCCAGGCCTGCAACTATTGCGAGGGTGAGTAAAGACCCGGAGTGTTGTCATCATCTATCATCTGAAGGTTTCTTCATCCACATGGTTGTTATAAGTCTCCTATCTTTTTTCTCTTGAAGGGGAAACTTTAGTGAATGTCCTGGACTTTAAAAAGGATATGGGCCTGTGGCATGGAGTTCTTACAGTAAGTGTGTGTTGACATATGCATGGGCGTGTTTGTGTATGACCTGATGCGCATGCAGGCCACAATACATACTGTATATCACAACATATACCATAGTACATATAGAGTTGAATTCACTACTTTTCAGCATTTATTATTGCACAGTAAACCTAATTATAAAATTTGACTGTTAAAGCTTTTTGCAGTTGGGCCAATAAAAAGTCAGATTCTGTTGGACACAGGGGAGTCTTTTTAGAATATCATTTAAGAGCACCATTTAGTAAAGCGCCCCCATGTGAGTTTTTTTGTGATGGGGAAAAATTTGTTTTATACTGTATAATGTGCTTAATCAGGGTTTGTTTGTTTCCAGGCTGTGATGAACAGGATACACACTATCAGTGTTCCCTATGCAGTGATGAAGGCTTGTCCTCTCTCCTGGGTACAGAGGGTCCACATCCACAAAGGTAAGTTATCAATATTGTAGCGCATTCTCCTCCTTAGAACAAATATTCATTAAAGGCGAGGACTCAACCAAATTAATGACACGATTTTATGGATAATTCTCTGGTATAGTGAAAGAAAATACAGCTAAAAGTAAAACAGAATGGGAGACTGACTTTGGTGTTCAAATTGAGGATGAAGAGTGGCTTGATATGTGGCTGAACTTATCCAACTATTTTACCACTAACAGAGCAAAAGTACTTCAATTTAAAATAGATCATAGACTACATACTACAGTAATGGGACACAAGTATACAGAGGGTGTAAAAGTTTCCTGTTTATTAGAATGTGTATATTTCCACGAGTTCTGGAAAGATGTTCTTAAACAAATCAATAATATATTTGGTCAAACAGTAAACATTTCTCTCTCATCATGCGTTCTTGGTACACATAATGATTCCTCAAATATTCCTCCAAATCCATTAAAACTCCTGAAAACCCTTCTTTTCTGTGTTAGGATATGCATTTTATTAAAGTGGGTGTTTGTGGAACCCCATAAAGCATCACACATTTGACAAGTAGTGTTTTAGTGTTCATGCCTTTAGAAGGTCTCAGCTTTTATTTAAAAGAGGAACCTTTTCAGTTTTATGCAGTCCTTTGTCCTTTCATTCATTTAATAACTTACTTGGGACCTGATTGTTTGCAAATGATAACTGCAGTGCTCAGTGGTCTGGCATGGGAACAGTAAATGTATTATTTTCAGTGACCAGTCAGTGTCCTGACTGTGTGTCATTGTCATTCATCTGTCAAATCTGTGACTAACTGTAAACCTGTCGATGTTAATAAGCAGAAAAAAACAAGGGTACATTACACTGGTTTCTCTCTTAGCTTGTGAATAGTAATGTGATATAAAATAATTTAATGCTTAACATGTCACTCTTAATCTCATGCAGCTCGTGTAGCTCTGGTGAAGTGCCGTGATCTACACTGGGCCATGATGGCTCATCGGGACCAGAGAGACACCAGTCTGGCTTCATTACGTATGCTGATTGTTGCTGATGGTGCCAACCCCTGTGAGTACCACATTCCCCCCAGCTTTGTAAAGCCAGGTATGTTCAAGGGACACAAAACTAAATGTAATATGTTGAATCTCCTGCTGTCTAGGGTCAGTGTCTTCCTGTGATGCCTTCCTGAACGTGTTTCAGTCCCACGGGCTGAAACCTGAGGTGATCTGTCCCTGTGCCACCTCCCCTGAGGCCATGACAGTAGCTATACGCAGGTTTGTCACTGACACATAAGATGGAAAAGGCAAACACAAAAGAAGACAGAAACCCATTGCTTCTTGCAAGTCTCCCACCTACCTCCCATTTCTTCTTTCTCCCCGCACTGATGCCCACCATTTCAATCCAAGGCCCATGAAAGGGCATGATGATTAATAAGAGCTGACAAAGAATCAAACACGACACACTCCTTCACTCAAGGTTGATCTTCGTTTTTACTGGTCTAGCAAGGTGGATGAAGACGTAGTCTGTCGTGTGTGATGGCGTACATGGGTGGGCGGGCAGATAGCTGACTGTGAGAACAGATGGGATGATTGGAAATGTTCATGTTACATCACACTCTCTCCTGTGTAGACCGGGAGTCCCTGGCGCACCCCTCCCCGCCCGTGCCATTCTTTCCATGGGTGGTCTGAGCCACGGTGTCATCAGAGTCAACACTGAGGACAAGAACTCGGCCCTGACTGTACAAGATGTGGGACATGTCATGCCTGGAGGTGAGCAGAGAAGGAAAGATGAATGAGTCAAGAGGAAAAGCATGAAAAACGAATGACAGATAGGTGCTTGTGGGAAAGTCTGACATAAAAAATATTCATGACCTGCAGTGTAAAAAGCAAAAATGAGTCTTATGAAAATTTTGATTTGGAATTTTTGTTGTTTGTTTTTTGTTGTTTTTTATTTTTTACATGGGAACGTGTAGTGTGTTGCAGCCAGCTCTCAAATGTTGGATGTTGGAGCTTTCCACACGAACCTGAACACACAAAACAAGAAAATGCTATCAACTGCATTAACACAAGATAATGAGATAACTGTCAAAAAATTAAATGTTCCCTGCAATAGGTTAGCAACAGTAATTCAAGTTTAAGTCAAATCTCTGCAAGTTAATTTTTAATTTGCATTTGCACAAATGTAAACCAGTTTTTGCCTGGAAGAAAAACAGACAGTATGCTAAGTTTTTTTTTATTACTGTGTCGTGCTTATGACTGCGCCCACATCACTTGAAAAAAGTTCAGATTCTCAGATCTTCGTGTCTACAAATTTATAAAATAATGATGAGATGTAGCCATATAATTGTAGCCATACTGGAAAACTAAATTGCAGTTTTTACACTTGAGTTTTTTCTTGCATTTTTTTTTACTTCATAAGCTCCACTTAAAACTGCAGAAATATTTTCTCTTGAAAATTTACTCCTTTAATCTTGAGGGGTTTTTTTTCTAGACATATTACCCCCCCTCTCCCAGATCCTTTTTCTTCTTCTTTTTTTTTTTTTTTACCTACAATGGCCCTAATATGCTGTGATAATTAAGTCACATATCAAGTTTAAATAACCATTCCAATATACTCTACACTAGATTATTTTAGGGTTTTGTCAAACCATTTCATTAACTATTTATGCTCTTATATCATTATAGTATCTACAATGTGGAAAAAAATGAGACCCCATTTCTCTAAAGTCCCACAGCTCTCACAATCTATACAAGTCCTGAATATCTTCCAATATCAACAGCTAGAGGAAGAATAAATTTGTCTTTGCGATAACTGAGGTGTTTACATAAATGTGATATGCATTTATAAATGTATGAAGTCTTTATTTTCCAAATGTTACTTCTGTGTGTCGCAGCTCTGATGTGCATTGTTAAGCCAGACGGACCTCCTCAATTGTGTAAAACGGATGAGATAGGAGAGATAATAGTGAACTCCCGCGCTGGAGGCAACATGTACTACGGCCTGCCCGGAGTCACCAAAAACACCTTTGAGGTATGAAAGCAGATTTACACCCAAAGCCTGCCTGTGCTGATATAGTCTCATGAAATTCTTTTTGTGTTAAATTTTCTGTCTGCTTGTCATCATGTTCAGGTGATACCGGTAAATGCTAATGGAGTTCCCATTGGAGAGATTCCATTTGTGCGGTCAGGACTCCTGGGCTTTGTTGGCCCAGTAAGTACGACCATTTCATTACTAAATCTGTGGTAACTTGAGCCCTGCTGGAAACCATCCTTCTCTCACTGTCTTTGAATGAGTCTGTATACTTCACACTGTCTGATTCTGCTGTGCATCCCCACTCTGTACAACAGGGCAGTCTGATCTTTGTGGTGGGGAAGATCGAGGGTCTGCTGATGGTGAGCGGGCGGAGACACAACGCTGACGACCTGGTGGCCACCGCTCTTGCTGTAGAGCCAGTCAAAACTGTGTACCGCGGGAGGTGAGGAGACCACCAGATTCTTCTGTATACAGAGTGTGGTTAGAAAGATGATGAGCGCCTCTGTTCAGTGTAAATACTAATGTATCACTGCTGACATCTGGTGGCACAGAGGGAGCACAGCAGGCCAAAAGCAGGACATGAATGGATGTAATGTTAACATGTATAGTATAAACAACATGTTTCAGGGTGCATTTAAACTGGTTGTTTAAATGTCTGACCTGTACACCCTCTGAATATTCTATAAGATATTGTGTGTGTTTCTGTGTTTGTGTGTCAGGATCGCCGTGTTTTCAGTCACAGTGTTTTATGATGAGAGGGTTGTGATTGTGGCAGAGCAGAGGCCGGATGCCAGTGAGGAGGACAGCTTCCAGTGGATGAGCCGAGTGCTGCAGGTAAACATAGAACAACATACAAAATCTAAAAATATTCAACAATTAAAAGCAGAGTTTAAGCACGATAAATATTTTTCTGTCAATACTACTACACTGCAATCTTAAGGAGTTCCATGTGTGTCTGTAATATAGAGACAAAATCAGCCTTTTGTCAACAAAATTGAAAGCTTGGGTAGGCAATATAATTTTTGCATTTTTTGTCCCTTAAGCATATTGTAATTCAAGTAGTCTGTAAAAAACTACACTTCTGTACTTCCTCTTGGCTCTGTTGTCAGGCTTTAGATAATCTAATGTTATCTGTTGTGGACCATTCTGGCTATTGATAATTGTTAATAAGTATTCATTTGAAAGCTCTGAGGCAGGCAGAAGTTTGTTTGCTACTGTAGTAATAATGCTAGCAAGGCAGAAACATGCTTTAATGATCTCTATTCACACGTGGCTAGAAAGATGTGGACAGTATGGCTTGTCCACATGCTCTTGCAGACAAGAGCAGTTAAGCTAGCTATGTTTTACTGTCCATATTTTCTGACCACATGACGTGTCATGCCACCATGGCAATTTCTGATGGCCTTTGTCACTTCGCGCAGTGAGATTTTCTTTCTGACATGTCAGAAATTCATCAAAAAAATCAGGTTAGAAACAGGCTCAAGTTGTACAGTGTACGCTCAGCTTAAGATAGTTGATTGTTGAGTGTATAAGTGTAAGTATGTCACAACTTGGGAATGAGACTCATGAGGCAATCACCTAACTTTCTTCAGAATCACTTCCTGCACTTTTAAGTTACTATCAATCCTTGGAAAATTCATTTTGTGTTGTTTGTATTTCTATAAAATCAGGTGTTATAGTTTTTATACAACACACTATTACTACTCAGCAAACCTTGTCTCAATGTTTGGCTTCCTCTGTAGGCTATCGACAGCATCCATCAAGTAGGCCTCTACTGTCTGGCTCTGGTCCCGGCCAACACCTTACCTAAAACACCCCTAGGTGGCATCCACATCTCTGACACCAAACAGTTCTTCTTAGATGGCAACCTCCACCCCTGCAACATCCTAATGTGTCCCCATACATGTGTCACCAACCTGCCCAAGCCCCGCCAAAAGCAGCCCGGTAGGTGAAATGTGTATTAAGCTCTTTTTCCTGATGGGACGAAGTAACGACTGAGCATATCCACAAAGAAGAGAGAGAACTCTGATTGTGATGGCATGCAAGAGTCAGTCAGGGTATGAAGTGTTTTGTAAAATAAGAGTGTGGTTATGAGTGTTACATAACACACACATAACAATTTCTTAAAGTTATATTCCTGCCATGCTGGCCCTGGCTGGGGCAAAGCTCAGCAAGTGTCATAAAACAACCTACACATAACTCAAATATTCACTAAAACAAACAGAGAAATCAATTCAACTTGGACCTGCAGAAATACAAAATACTTCAGAAATAAACCTATAAACAGCATATAACACAAAAAATATAAGGCATAATCCTGAAGCGTGACATGGGATGAAAACACTAAAAGTTACAATATCTTATTTCTTTTGTAGTCCAGGCATGTCCAAACTTCCAAACAAATTTCATAAAGGGATGTGTGGCTGCATGTTTTCATTACAGCCAAGCAGGAGAACATCAGGCTCATCTCATATATGGAATAGGTTGGACATACATGCCCTAAACCATTAGAAAACAAAGACTGCTGTGTCCCTGATACATTGCACACTTACATGAAAGTTGTGACATAGAGATTTAATTATATCACCTATATTCCCCCATCCATCCTCTTTCCATTTCCACAACCCTTGCTTGAACACACATTTAACCCAGTGGAACACACACTGATCATCTTAATATTTCATGCTGTTTTGATGTTTTGCACACTTTGTATTGTCATAGTATTTCCCAAAATAGTGATTCTGTCTAGAATTTATGCTGTCAGGTAAGAATCATAATCATTCGTGGATTCTGACAGGTATTAAAGGGATAGTAAGGATTTTTTGAAATAGTGTTGTATTAGGTTGTGCCTATCTATAGTCAGTGTATTACCTACAGTAGATGGCAGTCTACATGCATCCACTTTGAAGAAGCAGAGAGGAGTACCAGCAGGGAATCTAAGCAATGAACTGCTGTGGACAGGGCCAGCAGCAAAATGTATTTTAACCGTTTAAAAAAGGTCCAACTAAAAAAATCAATCAGTTTAAGTGTCCACTACATTTGTAATATCTTCACCATTTTACTTTGCTGTCAGACAGCCTCTTTTGTCAGGAACCGGCTGTTACATGAGCCAAATATCACATCGCAGGTAAAGCAGTAAAATATTCTAAATACATCATACACTTAAACTGATATCAGGCAGCTAAAATACATTTTGGTGCTGAACCTTAGCTTCTTCCTGCTGCTTCTCCAAACTGGGGGTGTGTTGACTGCCACCTATTGTAGCCAGTACACTGACTCATACAACTCCACATCAAATAATCCAAACTATCCCATTAAAGTCCCATTAAGAGTAAAACCTAACCTGTGAGGAGTGTTTTATAAATGACGCCCTATCTCTCTCTCTCATACTCATCTTCTATTGTAGTCGGTGTAGGTCCTGCATCTGTGATGGTGGGTAACCTGGTTGCAGGGAAGAGGATTGCCCAGGCTGCTGGCAGGGACCTCGGCATGATCGAAGACCAGGATCTTGTCCGGAAGGTAGTATGATCATGACCTTACTTACCTTCAAACAGACGCTAATCTGTATTATCTGTAATTATATTCTTGTTTTCGAAAGACCCACATGTATGTCCTTCAGAATCAGGAAACCAATGCCCACAGTGTGTTAAAATAGTGAATAGTTCAGTTTGAAGACTTTCCACTGCCGGTGTATCAATGGCCCAGGCTCAGCAACGGCTCAGTTTCTAGATGTAAAAGAAAATATTCTCTCTTTCTGCTCTCTTCTCTCTGTGGATGTAGCTCTGTATGTGGCCCACTGTGATGGTAAGAATTATGGACCCCTCTGGCATCTTCCCCACACCTTTGTTTATTCTTGTCATGCTCTGATGTATATTGTATCGTGGTTTTATTTTGTCTGCTTGTTTTAAAATGTGACATGAGCAAAGATGTGCATGTTTTCATTTTTTTTTAAAATCTGTGTTACAAGATCTTTAGCTATCCCTTGTTTTACTGCAGATGTGCGTTTCCCATCTTAAATTATTGCTCATTATCTTAAGAGCTGGATTGGCTCAGAGTTTGTGGTATAAATTGTTTGCACGTTGGCAAGAGATAATTTATGCCAGACAGCTTGTGTACTGACGTATGCAGTCTTTCTGAGCACCACTTTATCGTGTTTTTATTTAGTTGTATTAAATTAAGTTCTTCCATCAGCACAGTACCCCTCCCTGTATATGCCCTCCATGGTTGTGTTTGTAATGATGTTTACTGATTATTGAATCACACCCTCAGATGTACAGTGCGTACATCTAATTATTTTGAGCTCTTTTTTTATCTCAGCATCAGTATTTGACAGAGGCTCTACACTGGAGGGCGCAGACAGACCCAGACCATGTCCTCTTTGTTCTTCTTAATGCCAAGGTACCAAACTGATCTGTTCATATGCTGTGAAGTACTGTATAATATACTCTGACTGTAATGCACAAGATCAATGTTAAAATATCGCTACATGTCTGGCCACAAAGTTTCTTGCATTACAGCTAAACAGTGCACTAAAATATGTTTCTGAAAACATTTTAAGCAAGAAATAAGCAATGTAGTAACAGAATATTGATCCATATTTGATGAGCACTGCCTAGTTTTACAGTTTGATCCAAGTTTCAGGGAGCTTCATTGGAAACTGAAAACATAATGGCAGCTTGCCTGGTTGTAATCTGTCTTGTATTACAGCTAAACAGTGCATTAAAACATGTTTCTGAAAACATTTTAGGCAAGAAATAGTTAATTTAGTAGCAGAATATTTATTCATATTTAACCAACACTGCATAACTTGACATTTTGATGTGAGTTTTTGAGCCCTGTGTGTTGCACTGGACAAACTCGTTGAGAATAACTTGTCAGTCACATGGTAGCCCCACCCTAAAGCATACCCTGTTTTATCATCTACCTACTCTAAATATGATCATAATGTAAAAAATAAATATCATGTTTAACTGAAGAAGACTTGATAATAGTGGATGAGACCATAAACCCATTAGGAAACAGTTTACTGCCATCATACAGTAGGTGAGAAATAGTCTCATTTTACTATAAGGGCACGGACAATTTCATTTTTCAGACCCAGAAGCTCTGCTCACCATTTAATACACAGTGTGTGATTTCTGATGGCCTTGTATCTCTTCCTCTGTGCATTATTCCCGTCCCTCAGGGTGTAGCAGTGAGTACAGCAACGTGCGTGCAGCTTCACAAGCGGGCGGAGAAGATAGCTGCAGCGCTCACTGAGAAGGGCAGCATCAACACTGGAGAGAACGTAGTGCTGCTTTATCCTCCTGGTGGGTTCTGTCTGTGTTTACGTATTACTCCCATTGAGATTTATTATTAAGTGACATGGATAGATTTCTCTTTCTTTCAACCCCACCATTGTCCTCCATCTTTCTCTCAGGCATTGATTTGATAGCTGCCTTCTACGGCTGTCTCTACGCTGGATGTGTTCCCGTAAACGTCAGACCTCCGCACCCTCAGAACCTGGCAGCCACGCTGCCGACTGTCCGCATGATTATTGATGTAAGTGTGTGTGCTCTTCTGCGGTATCCAGTCATAAACTGGTTTTGTCGTTGAGCAACATTTCTTCTACCAGCCTCGACCTCTTAAGTCTCCACAAAAAACTGTGTTCACCAAACATCAGAATAATGACTTAAACTCAAAATAAGAGCATCAAGTTTCCATCATTCTTTTTTAAAATCTATTTTTTATTGATATACAGCATCAAATACAGTTCCATTAAATGAGTTTCAAATATTGTAGTTATACATCATCCATTTATGTTTGTCTGAAATTCACCATTTTGAGATTTGTGACAAACACAGGGAAAAGTATAAACAGAAACACTGAAAAACTATGTACACTTCGTGAATGATCTTTTCTTTACCATATAGTCATAGATTCGCAAAGATAAAGACTGGCCCGTGGGGTGTCGCATAGTTAACCCAGTTTTCCCAGCATGAAAAATAATTCAAATTTATGGTTATCTTTTGTAAATGTTCATTTTAATGTCCACCCATGCATTTAAAGTTGAGCTCTCCTATGACAACCATTTCCTTATAAGTGTTTTTTCCCAGCCACCAATAAATTTGATAAATATATACTGTATATATGTAGCAGCTTCTCCTGTTCAAATGAATCATGCTTGTGTTTTGTTATCAGGTCAGTAAAGCTGCATGTATTCTAACCACTCAACATCTCATGAGGACTCTGCGCTCCAAAGAGGCTGCTGCCTCTGTGAACATTAAAACATGGCCAACAATCATTGACACAGGTAAGATAACAAATAACACAACAGATGTTTTGACTTGTCACAGTAGGAAAAGCAGAGATGTTCTGATAACACTAACGATGACTGTTCTATTCAAGTGCCCCAGTACGTCGTGACAGTGAGTCAGCATGCACAATACCAGGACCCAGAAACTGATATACTGCTAAATGGAATTCAGCCATCATTAATTTTATTATTTATACCTGTGCTGCTTTTCCTACAGTGACATGTTAAAAGCCTGTAAATAAGAAATGTCTATTCTCATGCACAGGCAAAAAACGAATGTGAATACTTTGCCTCTTATCTTATATGCCTCTTATCATGGTTTATCAACAGGACTTCAATGAACAGGAAATGTTGCAAATGAATTTGAAAAGGAAAAAACACCACCATCAGTCTTAAGTTCAACTTTAACAGATATTTAAACCCTTTAAATCCACATTAGCTGTGCAAAGTTTCATGACGGATGATTAGGAAAAAAAGAAATTGTGAAAACAATTTTACATGTGTGCGTTTCTAATTCAACTATTTATGCTCCGTATTTGTAAAAAGAAATGACTGCACTCTTGAATGAAGAATACATACATTTAGGGCTGCAACTAGCAATTATTTTCATTACTGCTTAATCTATCGATCATTTCTCGATCAGTCAACTAGTTGTTTCGTCCATAACGTCAGAAAAATTTAAAAATATTGATTTTTGTTTTCCAGAGCTCAAGTTGACATCCTCAAATGTTCTGTTTTGTCCACAGCCCACAGATATTCAGTTTACTGTTGTAGAGGACAGAGGAGCTGAAATCAGACATTTGGACATTTATTTGTTTAAAAAAAACAAGTTGACAACAAACTGATTAATTTATTAATAGTTGCAGGGCTACATACAACTTCAGTTGCTGACTTTCTCATGAGTCACATTCAAGACAGTAATACAGGCTTATCATGATGTTTGTAGTTGTCGTCATAATGAATATAAAGTTAGTCGTGTACAAAGTGCACAGTTCTGTCAGAAACACGTTTCAGTTACTGTGGACCGTTTGCAGCATCAAAACAAACAGGAAGCGGCAATGCTTTCTCTGCAATGCTCCAGTTGTTATCAAAATTGCTCAGTGGTTAGATGAACTGTGTAGATAATTGCTTGGTGCACTTTTTATACTATATGTGTACTTGTTTTTCTTTTCCTATATACGCATATTTTTTACATTTCTGTGAGCATTATGGTCTTGTATGTTTTTGGGATAAAGATGTCAAAGACTGGAGAGCATAACACTTTCGGTGTACACACTGTGCATACATGAAAAAAATCTGACAGACAAAATTGTCCGCTGGGATTTAAATTTTATACCTAGATAGAAGAAAGACGCATTGGCATAGAAATCATTCTTTTTTGTGATGAAACAAAAAGGTGCAGAGCCTGATGGAAAAGTGAAGACAAGAATGATGAAGGAAAAGAGTTTGATTAAAACTGTCCAGCCTGGTAATAATGTTGGGTATTAATTTGGACTCACAGGGTTATAAGTTATTGGAAAAACTACAATTATTTTCTGTTTAAATATTTATTAGTTAAATATTTATTAAAAGTAAATTAACTACACATTAGCAATAATAGCATCATCAATTCTTTCATTTTGTTACAATTTTCAACAAAGGTGTTAGCCAATAAAATGACAGCAGCCCACCTTTGAGTTAGACAGGCAGGGATAACCCTGGCATCTAGTAATGATTAATACCTGTTGTGTCATTATTGCTTAATATAATTTAATGTTAACTTTGTTCTGTGCAAAACATGCACTGCTCTTGCTTGCAGATGACCTTCCTCGCCGCCGGCCTCCACAGATCTATAAGCCGCCCACAGCGGAGATGATTGCTTATCTGGACTTCAGTGTGTCCACTACAGGCATGCTCACTGGGGTAAAGGTGAGACAGATGAGTTTCACTATCAAATATTACTAAGTTTGCTCTTGATCCCAGTCCATTATCCATGTGATGTTACCTACACAGCTGCTGAGCCCTTACATCTGTTTCTCCCTTATTCATTGGGTCTCCACACCTTAAAGTGACTATAATCAACATTTCTATAATAGCCGTTTATTAAATTACAATGTGACATTGCTCACAGTCATGAACCTACAGATTTTCAGTCCTTACAGTCCTTTTAATCATATACAGCCAATACAGAGTGGAATGAAACAACATTTCTCCAGGACCATGGTGCTGCATAGAACAAGAGAACATAGGAAGCCAGAGACTACACAGAACCATCTAAAAATACAGACCTACACAAGATTACATAAGAATACATAAGCCCTCACTCACAAGTCTAGATAAAGTGCATGTGTGCAACCATGTACAAACTGTGGAAGAAAATGACTAAGACTTTACAGAGCTTTAAAGTGACTTTCAGCTCATTGTTTACCTCTCTAGCCTGCAACTTAAGTGTTTGGGTTCGCTCTCACTGCTCTCATCACATTGTTGTCAGCTGCGGCAGGCAGCTGTATTCAGAGAAAAAAAATCTAAAAAACTCGCTGCACACTGCCTTCACAGCACCAAACAGCAGATAGACACTGTTAGCAACTAGCTGGTGAACATAATGGAGCATTTAGCAGCTGAAAAGCCAGATATTTCCCTCAGGAGAGACCAAAATCAGAGCTAAAAGGGAGTCAGTATTGGACTTACATTCATCAAATGGACAAAAACATGACAAATGATTGATATTGTTGCTCTATAACTGCTGAATGTTGACATAAGCAACTGTTTGCTATCAAATTCTCCATATGAACTTAAAGGGTGATGATGTGTCCATGTTGTGTTCACAGCTTGTGCAGCCTGCCTGAAATGATGTCTGTTGACCTTTGCCAGACCACAACGAGTGAAGTGAAAATCGTGGGCTCGCAAACAGAGCAACAGAATCAAGTCAATGGCATTTTAAAAAGCGGTTATTCTACAATGATGTTCAAAACATAGGCTGCAGTGATAAATCCATCATAGAGGAGCCATAAGTGATACAAAGTCTCCACTTATGTATATTTACCTGAGTCGAATATAATGCAGCGCAGCCACAAGTTATGTTACAGTGCAAGTATGTAAAAGACATGTTGGCAAGACAGGTTGACAGAAAGTCAGGTGAATTAGGAAAGTCAGCAAAAAATCACAAACTCATCAAACATTTTAGATTAATAATATGCAACAGAGTTAGTGTGTTATTTTCCATTGAGTTTATAGTTAATCTTTTATTTTGTTGCAGATCTCTCATGCAGCAGTCAGTGCCCTTTGTCGCTCTATAAAGCTGCAGTGTGAACTGTACTCCTCCCGCCAAATAGCCATCTGCCTGGATCCGTACTGTGGTCTGGGCTTTGTCTTGTGGTGCCTCGCAAGGTAAAATAAACCATCACCTGCAAGACATAATGTGCCTGTATCACAGCTTTGGTCTCTATTGTTTTGTTCCTCTTCCATTCATCCACTTTTCCTCTGTCATGTCTTGTCTTTTAGTGTTTACTCAGGTCACCAGTCCATCCTGATTCCTCCCTTTGAGTTGGAAAGCTGCTTGTCCCTTTGGCTGAGCACGCTCAGTCAGTACCGTATCAGAGACACCTTCTGCTCCTACTCTGTCATGGAGCTCTGCACTAAAGGACTGGGCACTCAGACTGAGTTACTCAAGGTGAGGGCTGCATATACAGAGAATCATGAATGACAGCAGTGCTGGAGGAACTATATTCAGATCCTTTACTTCAGTAAAAGTAGTAATACCACACTGTAAAATACTCCTTCCTCAAAAATGTTAACTAAGTAAAAGAAATATAATCAGAAAAATGTACGTAATGTATTAAAATTAAATGTGCTCAATGCAGAATAAAATGCTTTCTGTAACTGTTATTATTATACTATTATACATTAACTATGTATTAATCCGGTGGTTGGTTGAGATGAAGCTAGTTTTTAACTTTTTGCATTTTGCATAGGACTGCATCTAATGATTATTCTCATGATGGATTAATCTGCTGATTATTTTCTACTTTATTTGATTGGTTGTTTGGTTTGTAAAAATTATGAAAATAGTTAGAAATGACGTCACAATTACACAAAGCGATGCAAAATTATGAAGAATAAATTAAAATAATTTAAATAATTAAAAAGAAAAGCAGCAGTGAGAAACTAGAACTGTGAAATGTTTTTGCATGAATATTAATTATCAAAATAATTGCCAATTAATTTTCTTTGACTAATTGTTTCAGCTGTACTTAAACTTTGGGGTTTAATATATAGCAAACCATCATATTTTATAAACAATTCATATGTTTTGTGTGCAAAAATTTTAGTCTGTAAAGTAATTAGTGACTAAAACTGTCAAATATTTGTAGTAAAGTAAAAAGTGCAGTATATCCCTCTCATATTTAGTGTACAAGTACCTCAAATTTGTACTGAAGCACACTTCTTGAGTAAGTGCATTTAGTTAAATTTCACCAACAAACGTAGACATGTTATACATTATATATATTAAATAATTTTGTTGTGTTGTGTTTTAGGCCCGTGGTGTGAACCTGTCATGTGTGCGTAGCTGTGTGGTGATAGCAGAGGAACGCCCTCGCCTCGCCCTCACACACTCCTTCTCCAAGCTGTTTAAGGACGTGGGGCTGTCATCCAGAGCTGTGAGCACTGCTTTTGGCTCCAGGGTTAACCTGGCCATCTGCCTGCAGGTACACTAACCAACTTAACCTGACTTCACATAGTACAACACTTTGAATCACACATACTGTAGGTGAGAACCAGTGGAACCTGTTTATACCTGTTCTTTGTGTGTTACAGGGAACCACAGGTCCTGATCCCTGTACAGTTTACGTAGACATGAAGTCCCTTCGCCATGATAGGTAAGAACTCATGGTCAAAAAGTCTTTGGTGGAGTAAAACTGAATTATGTCAGGTCTACTGTATGCAGTATATTAGAGTTGGGCGATATGTTAAAATTAATCTGTTAGCCCAGCAACTGACGATTGCCGATATATTCACGCAGGTGGGTGTGTCCCATCAGCTGGACCACAAATTCACTATGTTACAGTCACTGTGTCCTTTAATAAATAAATGATCTCACAAAATGTCAAGAAAATAAATGTTCTCATACCTGTTTTCCCTATTAAACTGAAAAGTACAACCAATCATCACATCAAGTTTCTCTCTTTTACTAAACTAAGACTAACTTTAATTGTTTTGTTAACACTGTAAAACACACTTCATTTAGACTGGTTTTGTGCAGCCCTTGCCAGAATTATGATTTGTCTCCTGTGTGGATTGTAGATTGTGTTTTTCATGTGTCATCTTAAATTAAGCAGCATTAAAAAAGACTTGAAATAGTCTCATATTTAACTAAAAGCTGAAATGTGTAAATCACAATAATTCAAAACATCACGAAGCAGGCAATGAAAGTATCAAATGAAAACAACACCTGTTAAACCCTAGATCCTTTGTGAGAACAAGAAAAAAAATCATCTCATAAACCCAGCAGACCTGAACAGTTTAAGTAGATATGTGCTGTTTTCTCATTTGAAAAATAAAAGTTTGCGGTTTGTTTTTAATGAGAGTATATGTGTGCTTATGTATGTGACATTTGCAGAGTGCGGCTGGTGGAGAGAGGAGCACCTCAGAGTCTTCCTCTAATGGAGTCTGGCAAGGTGAGATGCAACATCTGTGCCCTGATAATACAGATTCAGTTAATGAATTACGAAATGGTGTGGTGCACGCTGACAGTGTATGACTCTTTTTTTTTTTTTTTAAATCTACAGATACTGCCAGGTGTTCGAGTGATAATTGTAAATCCAGAGACCAGAGGTCCACTGGGTGATTCTCATCTAGGCGAGGTGAGAGGAAGCCATAAACAGACGCTCGCTTTGACTACATGATGGTATTGGGATAAA
>JAJHUR010116182.1:448-10907 GCA_027495735.1 Lutjanus campechanus | reverse complement strand
TTGAACTCAAAGGACGCAAATTGCCCTAATTGCTCTTAAAGTGATAGTTCACCAAAAAATATGAAGTAAAAGTATGAATTTATTGTAACTTATCTTCTTCCAGAAAGATATTAAACACAATATGTGCACAATATTAAAACCCTAACATTTTTTAAAGGTATGATATGCAATATTTTGCTTAAAAAACAACATATAGAAACATAATCGTGTATGATGGTGTCTGTATCTGCAGAGATCCTCTGCTCTGCCTGTATTTCCTTATTTTATCATTATTTTGTCGCGCTCAGAACATTTTACCAACTGAAATTGATGCTTTTTGATGTTCCTGAGCAGCTTGGACAAATCTTAATGTATCTTCATAATTTTGTTTTTCGGTTCGGCGTTATCTCCCGTTAGATAGTTGCAAGTAACCTGCACACTGTCGAACCTGCAAAATATGTTAAATATATTATACCTTCATCAGGCAAATGGTTTAAAACAATAAGAATCCACCTTAAATCAGCAGTCTAGTCCCGAAACGTCGCAGTTACACGTCGTATTTCAACTAGACAGCATGCAGACGTTTGCTTGCAGCTTTTTATTCCGCTCATTCCTCTCCTATACACCTGTCTCATCAAATAGACGTGCAAAGTGCTCTTTTGCCCTCATTAGACAGTGACATTGTCGACACAGGCAGAAAATACGGGCAGCAGAAGAGGTGTAAGACATGAAGCAAATGTTGCTGGAACCACAAAGTGGGGAAACTGCAGTTATGTAGCGTGCACTAATCGCTCCTAATAGCTGGACATGTTTTCTCTCATTTGTATTTATTCACTGAACTTTGCGGCACAAAGCCCAGGCTCATAGCATTCACTTGTCTGTGTGATGATTTGACCCTGAGGAAGGTCTGCGCGTGGGCGTCGGTCTTGGTTTTAATCATGCAGCCACAATAATAAAGACTTTTTACATAACAGCAGAAGTGTGCCTTGTATTAATTTATGTAAAAGCTTGTGAGCATCATCTTTTCTGACTGCAGGAAAAGGATCTGACATATTAAAAATGTCAGGTATGTCTGTTTTAGTGTGGATGTTGCTTTACTGTCATTGAAAATGGAGTAAAAACAAGTTTCAACCTTCATTTTCAAATCTTAAATGTAGCTATAGAGCTGATCATAGCACTGTGTTTTGTAGAAACGGTTCTTATTTACATGCAGCTTCAGTCGGGTTCGGCTCTCTGTAATGTAAACACTTCATTTAGATTATGAGAATTTTTATTGGCTGAGAAACACAGCTAATGTTTATTGCATTTGAAATAGAGAATAAACTGAGGTTTAGATTGGCGGCTCTGACAGAGCAGAATATTATGAGTGAACGTGTGTGTGTGTGTGTGTGTGTGTGTGTGTGTGCCTATACGGTATTGCTCTTCACTGTCCTTCAACAGTTCAACAATCTCATTTACATACTCATAAATCATTCACATCTGACATCTCTCTCACTCTGATTCACACACACACACACACACACACACACACACGCACACACCTGTGGGTACTGTAATAATGAGGTGTTTGAATACCTCTTTCAGCTCATACAAATAGCTCACATTCCCATGGATGGATGGATGGATGGATGGATGGATGGACGGACATAGAGATGGAGGGATGGGTGGATGGAGGGATGGGTGGATGATTGGATAATGGATGGATAGAGGGAGGGAGGGAGGGATGGATGGATGAATGGATGGACAGACAGATGGACGGATGGATAGATTTTATTGGATGGATGGATGGATGGATGGATTGCTGAAGAGATGGACGGATGAACGGATGGATGGATGGATGGATGGATGGATGGATGGATTGCTGAAGAGATGGAGGATGAGGATGGATGGATGGTGGGGTGGGGTAAAAAAATCAATACAGCATAATATCACATTACTTTGTGAGACGAAAGTTGTTGCAGACATCAGAGGTCATCATGCCTGATCGTGGTCTGTTAGTGGTGGAGATGTTGCGTCATGTGACCAAGGTGTAGTTAGTTTATTGATTAATTTTAACTTTTTACTTTTCGCGATTGGATTCATGTTTCAAACATCATAAAAGTGGTGTTCATTTGTGAACAAAAGAGTTTATTTTCTGCACTAATCCAAAATAAAATCAAATCTGATTTTTTGTGGAGGGAACCAGAGCGATGCTAATTTCTGTGTTGGCCTGCAAAAACACACCATCCCTGCAGCACTCTATTATAATATTAATAAAGCTTTAAAGACTGCTGGCACATGCATCTAAAGCGATGGATCTAGAAGTGTGGGGGCGCCCCACCTCTGCAGGTTGTTGAGAAAGTTTCAAGCAACACCGCTCCAGACAGATGGACGCTGCACTGCACACAAAATTCATCTTGACATATAGTTTGTGGTGTTGGAGCAAACTTTAGGGTCTCTGCTTGAATTTCAAATAAAGGTCTGTGGGTTTGAATAATAACCAGCTGCATAAAATACATTTGTTATGATGCAGCGGCTGAAGGGTCCATGTGGCTGAGGTCAGAAATACTTTAACTTGACATTTTCCCTGCAATACATATTCCAAACATAGTTAAAATAAACATATACTGCAGATTTCTGGACTGAGGAATTTTGTTCCGTCCTCAGTGGAGATTCTGTGGTACTTTTTGAGTCTAATCTAAATAAATATGCTTCTGTGTAGGTTTATTTTGTCGGCCGACTCGGGCTTTTTGACCTCTCTTAACTGTTTTCTTATGCAGTTTGTTTGTTGCAGAACTTTTCTAAATGTTGCTTCAATAAATAATGTGACCAACAAATCCTGCAGCTCAGATACTTATTTCCTCTCACCGGTTATCAATTAGATATCAAAGTGTTGATGATTGAGGGCCAGCACGTGACTGAGAGTCGCACAGTGTCTCATAATAGATTTTAAAAAGTAGAGTCCTTGAGCGCTGGATTCACCTGTTCTCAGATGAGGCTGATTATTTCATCTACCTGCTTTTCTCCTCAACCGTGCAGCGTTTCCCATCTCGCATCCACATCAGCCGGCCGAGTTCTCCACTAAAACGCAGCACTAGCAGAGTTGCTATGCAACCAGTAGCTTCCTACAAGTTGTCACTTCTAACCTGACAGATGCTTGTTAGAGGGATTCAGCCCGACGCTGCAGACGAGTAACGTTCTGAATGTAGGCTGCTCAAAGTATTAAAACTGACTCTAATGCATGCATTTCATGTCACGCTTATCTGTCGTACTTTATTTTACAGAACATTAATAAGACGTAACAAGCTGCGCTTTGCATCAAATTGGACAAAAAGAAAAAAATAATATGTTCAGATTTAGGGGGTAACAAGGGACACATTACAACAGAACTGTACTTTCAACTAAAGTGGATTATTTGCCTTATTAAACTGAAAAAATACACTTTAGTTTACAGCACAGTTCTGTTCTAATGTGTCACTAATTACCTTCTAATTAAGGGTCTAATACTCTCTAATGAAGAACAAATTATTTATAGTTTTTGTCTAATTTAAAGCAAAGTACAGCTTGTTATGTCTTATTAATGCACTCTCAAATAAAGTGCAACCAACATTTTAATCTTCTTACAGCACTGCATTATAAGCACATGTATATATTCCTAAGGCTTTATAACAATAATCATAACACATAAAACATTTTATAATGACTTATAAGGTCAAGTAACATAACATCTCACAACCAAGTATCACAATATTAAAGTAACTTGATTACTTTTTGCTGCTGCAACTAATGATTACTTTCATCATCAATTCATTGATTAGTTGTTTGGTCCATGAAAAAATGTTGATCAAAGTCCAAGATGACGTCCTCGAATGTCCACAACTCAGTCAGAGAGGAGCAAAGGAACCAGAAAACATTCACATTTAAGAAGCTGAAATCAGAGAATTTTGACTTTTGTTAATTAAAAAAATCACCAAAACAACAAATAGATTAACAAAATTAATGCAGATGAATTTAATAGTTGGTTAATAATAGATTAATCATCGCAGCTCTGAGGGTTTTGATTTATTTTATTAGTTTGTCCAGCTGTTCCTTCCTTTATTGGGCGCATTTTATTGACTGACTGATTGAATTTTAGACAAAAAATTGTGATATTTCCATCCAGTGAAGCATTTTTTTCATGATAATGAATCAGCAGTTGTGTGCACACTTTGCATGGTAGTATATTGTTCTGTAATTGTACTAATATGTATCTGTACTCTGATTACGTTACCTTTTTTTGTATCTAGATTATGTATCTCGTTACATGTAATCTGTTACTCCCCATGCCCGGACATGGACATCATAGAAAGTGAAAGTAAAATATCACAAAATACAGAATAAAACGTGTGATTCAGGAACAAATTGGTCCTTGTCTTGTTTTCTGTTTCTATCATTTTGTCCACCGTCCATACAAAGATAACGGAGGTGAGACAGAGAGACGAGCTGTTAGCAGGAATGTGTTATCCACGGATGACTGACCAGACATGTTGGCATGTCACCCTACACACACACACGGGGGGGTCAGAGGTCGTGGGTCAACGTCAGGCTTTGAGTGAGGGCAGATGAGCTTAACGCTGCATGTGTGACGGACAGAGATAAAAAGACATCTGAAGAAACAACAGAACAAGAGAGAGAGAGCTTCAAACTAAATAGATGGATGGAAGAAATCTGACATTGGTAGAAGCTTCTTTCTTTGTCAACATTTTTTCCTTTAGAATAAGAGTCCGCCCTTGACTTTAGACTTGCGTTTTCTATACAGGAGGAGACATGACTTATATCTGAATACGTTTTAAAAGACGAGACTGATTAAAGCTGTCTGTAGTTAATATTTTTCATTATCCTATAAAAGAAAAAAGATTCAGATCTTTCCAAAGACGACCGTGTAGTTCGGTGACTTCTGCAGAACTGGATGACCAGCAGATCACACATTTTGGGAAACATGAATTTATTATTCACTCTGCAATTTTGTCCTGCCCCCGGCGAGGGTTTATTACTGAGAGAGAAATGTGCTGAAATCTTGAGCCAAAACGGTCGTCCAAGCTCTTGTAAAGTGGAGACTGGATTTAATGAACACCAGCGCTCACTTGTCAGGATGGCTCGGTGGTCTGAGGACCGCCATGCAGACTCAAGGGCAAAGAGACTCCTGGTCTCCACTGGCCTTTTTCCGTACACAGAGCTGGCCTGGCTCGACTCGGTTTGACTCAGCCTGTCATTTCCATTACAACAGGGATGACCGCTTGAAGATGTGTCTCTTAAGTAAAGACAAGCTCGAGGAGGCTCGAGTCGAGTGGCTGTAAAGCGGTGGGTAAACTCTCTGGGATAAACATGCTGTTTCCTCAAATTCTTCACAATAAAAGCCTATTGCTGTTTCATTACTTATATGAGTATAAATGTTTTCATTCAGGATTTCATCAGCAATAACTTAACTGTAACTGTAAAATAAAGCAGACACCTGAAAGTACAAACAGCGACACAAGAAATTAACTAAATTTCAAAACATAATAACTCAGTTAGAAGCTACAAAAGAACTGAGAGCCAAACATAAAGAGACTTTTAAAAATGATTCTTTCTCTGCTCTCCTGCACACACAAGAGTGTCATAACACTTGTTTGTTCAAGGGGGAGAAAAGGAGGGTCATCAGCGGCCGGCGAGACGCCACCACAGCTCGCTTGGTGGTGGGTCGGGCTCGCTTCGGCCCCACTCTGGAGTGGGTCCATCTCAGGCGTGACATGATAAAAGTGGTAATGGAAATGCAAATCAGTGCAGCCCCCGTGGAAAAGCCCCACAAGTGAAAGCGTGGGTTCAGATCCCACTCCTGACAGACTTTACGACAAGTTTCGTCTCCACAAGTTGAACTCTAATACAAAGTTATAATTCTATCACCTTTTCCCTTCCTTTTAACTTTGTGTTGTAACAACAGTTCACAGACATCAGAATTGTTTTTTTGTTTTTGTTTTGATTGATTGTGGTTGTTTATACATGAATAGAACATGACTTCTTTTTTTGTTTTAAAGACAGAGTATAACGGCTTGTTCACATTATGTGCTCGAGCAGCGCGTGACGGACGTGGTGTCCACAGAGGCTGCTTTTCTGCTGCGAGGCAGCTGCTGAAAGCTCTGTCTTTCTACATAGACTTTGTTAGAGAAGAAATGAGCTGTTTTCTGAAGGCAATCAGCAATTTTTCCCCTCATTCAGAGAGGGAGGGAGGGATGGATAGAGGGAGAGGAGAAGAAAACACTGCTCTGCACCCGATTTTTGATGTCTGTGACATACTGCACCGATGTAAACAATGAAACTGCAGTGAAAGATGCCCTGTTGTTGATATAATGTCAATATGATCGTTAGCAGACAATTTTTGATGTGTATTTTTGCAGAGATCCACGTGCATCATGCAGGAAACATAGGCAAGCCTGCAAATCTCTAGATGAAGCCTGGCTGCAGCCGTGCCGGACCTTCAGATTCTCAAACTGTGGTACGTATAACGCTGGTGGTGCACAAACTCCCTCTAGTGGTACGTTGAGGAATATCATGAATCTTTTAAAAGTGAAATTAATTAGTTTAAAAACATATACTACTATTAAAATACTACAAAAAAATGAATGAAAGTATGTAAAATGTCTGATTGATTGAACTCAGCCTAACTGAGGAGGTAAAATGAAGAGACTGAAAATGACTGAAACTATCACGGAGAGAAGTTCAGATCAGGAGCAGAATATTTTGAGCAGCCGTGCTGAAAATGAAGGATGCTACTTAAGAAGCGCCAGTGAGGTGTCAAAACGGTGCAAAACAGGTAAGGTGGTACTTGGAGAGCTTGATATTTTCTGAAGTGGTACACGATGTAAAAAGTTTGAGAAACAGTGCTCCAACCTGTCAATGTGGGCGCCAAAATGAAAAACAGCAGGTAAAGCAGAGTGTGAACCGGCCTCAGGAGTCCACAGCCATAGTAGCAGGATGTTAGCAGTGCTTTCAGCTAAATATTTACAAAGTCATAACCTCCAGCATGGCTACAAATACTGTGTTTTGAGCTGTATCCTCTCTGACTTTAACAAGTTAACAATCATGAGAGAATTGCGGTGAAATCTTTATTTGTCAATCCAAAATGGTAGACGACTTTACCACATTTTATTAGCTATAACCACAGTCTTTCTCTACCATACTGAAATCACCATGTACAGATATTATTGAGAGCAAAAGACGCTGGAAACTGGACAAAATCTGTGGTTTAACTGACAAATATTGACGTTCTTGTCTGGCGACGGGAGCCGGTGAGCCTGAACATGGCTGCAAACAGGCTTTGCTTAAGTCCACAAGAAAGAACATGGGCAGCAGTGTGTGTGTGTGGGTGTGTGTGTGTGTGTGTGTTTGTGCGTCCCTGCGTGCGGACCTAAGTCTATATAATGTGTACTGACAGGCTTCACATCAAAGAGTGTGTACGTGAGCATACGTGACAGTGTTTGCATGTGCTCTGTTTGAGAAGACAGTGTAAACACACACACACACACATACACACACACACACACACACGCTCATTCCAACAGTGTGTGTAACAGCTCACTTGGTCGACCAGTGAAGCCTGGAACCACCCAGACATTCATATGATCAGCAAGTCAAATATACACGCACGCACACACAAACAGTAAACAGCTAATTAACCAGTCAGATGAACAGAAGGACAGTTTGTCAGCCAATCAGGAAGCAGTTTGTCAGTCAGATTGATTGGTCAGTGATTTAGGCCTTTAATGAGTCTGTCAGTCTAACATGACTGACACATGTGTGGCGTGTGTGTGTTCATTCTTGGAGGTGTGCATTCACAACCAACCAAGGATTCATGTGCAGCCAGCATTCATAACTACATCTCCCATGATTCTTAGCAATCAGTGGGGACTTCTGGGTTTGGCTACAGTTGAGTACGACTTGAGCCACGATGTTGCTGCAGTTTAAGTTCATAACACAAAATATTAGAGCCAATAACTAATGTGAGAACTGAAATAACTTTTTATACAACAAGGTGAGCTTTGACCTCATAAAACTACTGAAGTCAGCCCACCTGTCTCAGACTGTCCTCGAAGACACCCAGATATCAGCTGTAAAAATGTCCGCCTTCTCTCCAAAATAAAGGGACTAAATGGCGCTCGGCTTGTGGTGCCTAAAGCGGCGAAAAAATACATTTGAAAAGTTCAAAACCAGCGTCTCTTTCCAAAAATCATGACCTGGTTACTCAAGATAATCCACAAACCTTGTTGTGAGCTGTTTTGTGTAGGAACTACTTTCTTTCTGTTAGATTCTGCTGCAGAAAGAAAGTAGTTCCTGCTTGAAACTACTCACAAAAAGGCCTGTGGATTATTATGAGCAACTGGGTCACGACTTCTGGAAATGTAAGTTAGTAGTTTTGGGGGAAAAAAACAAAACAGCTGGATGTTGTTGGGTTTTTTTGAAGCAAAGGGTCAGGGGTTAGTGCTTAAACAAGAGGAAGCAGTGTCGGATTAATCCACATTTGGGGTCCTAAAGAGTACTTCTCCTAAAAAATATGTTTTAAAAATCTGTCCAGGGCTTCAGCTTCATCCCCTGCTCATGACCCTCGACCTTCCTACACCCAAATCCTCCCAAACGCAGAAGCATACATACCTCCACCCCCCCTCGACTTTGCTGCACGCTGCATGAATCATTCCTGCCATACCGGGCGACTTGCACCACTCTAAGTTGTTCTTATGCGCTGGTGCCTACTGTAACATTCAGGAGACTTATGAAACAAAAGGTTAGGCCCCTGAATGGCCCAGTGTCAAGGATTACTTCTCAGACAAATTCTCCAACAACAAAGCCTCCATTGTGCCCCACCAAGCCCTCGAATTAGCAGCGGGGGCGACTGCACGCTTAACTGAGCTTGACAGGGCGACCGCTCTCCCAGACCCCTCTGAAGATTTACTCCGATCGCTTCGATTTCAGATGTCCAAAAAAATCAAAGGATAAAAAGACGAGGAAAATTCTGTGGATAAAATGAAAAATAAACCCAATAGATATCTCCGGAGGGGGGGAGTCTAAATAGATTATTATGCATGCAAATTAAACTTTCTATAATCTATTTAAGAGGGGTTTTAATCTGAAGCATGGATTAGGCTGCAGCAAATACAACATCTGTCAGAAAAAAGCAACAGTTTGTTTGTTTGCTGCGTGTATTCTTGGCTCGTTTCTTCATGAAAGGCAGTAATTTAACAGGGCTCACGCTCTAATTAAAAATATGAACAACATGTCCTTTAATTTCTAATTTTATTTCCCATTGTTTTTTTTAAAAGGGTTGCCTTTTTAATGGCCTTCCATTTAAACTCATGGGACTGAATGAGCTGCCACCATCAAGTCAGAAAAAATACACAGTAATTATTCCTGATGGAATTTTCAAAATAAAATCCCTCAGAAAACAGTTTCCTTTCAAACCTTCCTTTATTTCTATTAGTCTGCATGTGTGTTTATATTTATGTATGTTTACAGGGTATGTATATGTTTCTTTTGTTGTATTTTTAACTTTAATGTCGTTCTTCCCCTTTTTTTGTAATCTTATTTGTACCTGCTGTTGTTGTGTTTTTAGTTTTGTATTTCTTTTTTTGTAGTTCAGTCTGTTTGCTTTTTCTGTGAATACCCAGCTGCCTTTGTTGGTGGCTGTGAAAGAGATAATAAAAATCATAACCGGAAAGTAAAATCCCTTCTGGCAAAGTATAGTTCTGACAAACACAGTGCCCAGAAGTCTGAATGTATTGTTCGCTGTATTCTTTGCCAGCAGAAAATGGTGTAAAGTGTGAACAAAGCATAAAGCTACTGGCAATTGTCACCAAATCCACAATTTTTCCAGCTTTTTAAACTCTGATTCCGGGTTGCATCCGGTCCATCAAAGGCACATAAAAACATGAACTGGCACTCAGACATAATCAGTTTTTTACCTGCAGTACATGGCAGTCCAGAGAAGCAGCAGGAGGACCAGTGTAGGAAGCAAATCAGTGCATTGCTGTGGACAGAGTCAGCAGCAAAATGTAATTTAGACACTTAAAAAAATAGATATCAGTCTAAGTGTGCACTATATTTAGATTTTCACCACTTTCCTTTGCAGTCAGACAGTCTTTGCAGGCGGGAAGCTGCTGTTATATTAGCCAGATATCACTCTATCTCGCTGACTCACTCACTCACTGACTTTGGTGTTTTAAAGGGTTAATTCAGATGCACCAAAGTCACACAATAACACAAACAAACTAAATTAAATGATCGAAGCAGCAGTACTCCCGTGTCCTGCGAGGTAAAATGACTGTTTCTGCCAACAGAGTCTGGTTTTCTTTAGATATCTGGTTCATATAACAGTGTTTTCCTGTCAGAAAAGTCTATCTGACAACAAAGTAAAGTGATGAAAATATCCTAAATATAGTTTACACTTAAACTGGTATTGATTTTTTTTTTAGGTGGGCCTTTTTTCTCAGTTGTG
>JAJHUR010116180.1:0-13181 GCA_027495735.1 Lutjanus campechanus | reverse complement strand
TTCAGGCTCTTCAGGCAGACATGGAGCAGGGTCACATTTACCTGAAGACAATGAGGGAGAAGACAGAGCGAGCCATGGCCTTCTTGGAGGAGCCTGATGCAGAGCAGCTGAAGGAGGAAGTGGACACTCGCCTCTTCCAACTACAGGAGCTGATGGAAGCTCTGCGTGCAGAGCACAGCTCCCTCGAGAAATGTATCTCCCTTTCCAAAGACTTCATGGACAAATACAAGGGCCAGGCCCAGTGGCTGATGGAGACCAAGAACCTTTTAGCATCCAGTGTGGAGCCTAAAGCTGAACTCTACCAGAAGAAGGCTCAGCTAGCAAAATATAAGGTAACTTAACTCTGGTAAAACAGTTTTTTTTCTCTTTCAGTGAAAGAGAAGAGCATGAAAAGTAAAAGATTTATCTGTAATATTTTTGCTCATATGCAGACCATCCAGCAGACCGTGCAGTCCCATGAGTCTGCAGTGAAATCTGTCTTCGAGAAAGGAGAGGCCCTGCTCGACACGGTCCATGACGCCACTATAAGTGACAAAATGAAAAAGATGCAGGCTGACTACCAAGATCTCTGCCTCGCAGCGAAGGTATGAGCACTACGATGCTGTTTGTGCTGACGTGTTTTTAATTTGATTTTTATTAGGGAGGTCATTCCCAGAGCACATTAATCACATTTACATGATTACATAATAATATAAACCGAAGTCAAATAATTAATCCTCGTCTAAGTGAAGCTTATCTTCCTTATATTGCTCCCCCTTTCATTTTACTTTAAGTAACTATAAACATTTGAACAAAACAATGTCACAAACTCATTTATCCACAGAAATCTGCTCCTCACAGCACAGTCTCCGGAGGAGATGGCAAGTGATGATGTATCCAATCCATTTTGACCACATTGCCCTGATTTTCTCTGGAGGGCTTTTATAGAAAATGTTAGTCATTCCATTATGTAAATTTCATAAATACTTTTTAACCAATCTTCTACTGTTGGAGCTTCAGCTTGTAACCACTTGCTAGTCAGGGCTTTTTCCCTTCATCATACTCATTCAATATTTGTCTACACCGCTCTAAATATTCAGTGTTATAGTTTACACTGTCCAAGCATTTATGAATTTCTCGCAAGTAGGATGAATGTTTTGGGTTGTCCCAAAATAAATTAGAATGGTTAGTTCCAACACATTGATATCTCCTCTGAGCAAGAGCGATGAAGAATCTCATGAATCTCATTTTTCCACCCACATTCCCTCCAACTGTGCGAGGATGTAGTTATCTGCTGTGATTTGCAAATATTTCTGTTTCCATTCATCTTCAGATATAACCATTCCGCCCTCTCTTTCCCATTTATTTTTAACATGTTAACATTTGGAAATTGACTTGACATTCAGTATTACATTGTCTGCTTTTTCCTGCAGTCTTAACTCCATTTGTCTAGTGTCTCGCTTGTAAATATCTAAAAAAACCAACAACTTAATTCTCTATAATCTCTTTTTAATGTTGTAAACTCTGTAGTATTCCGTTGTTCTGCTGCGTTGTTGCTGAGAAATATGAAAAGTTCAAAACCATGGATTTTAATCAGTGTCAGTGTTTTTGTACTGTACTGTATTATAAAGCAAACAAAAGGATACAGTGATTACAAGGAACGTTTATGTCATGCAGCTACATAAATCTCTGAGACTGGCTATGTATGGTGTTTCAGACGCAGGTCCAGAACCTTGTGGAGTGGGTGAAGGAGCACGAGGATTACAACAGTGAACTGCAGGAGGTGGAGAAGTGGCTCTTACAGATGTCCAGCAGACTGGTCACCTCAGACTCCATGCAGACCAGCGGGATGGAGATGGCCACTCAGCAACTCGCCCGACACAAGGTGACCTCAGTCATACTGTCCTATAAAAATTAAATACAGTATAGAAATTTGTACTGTAATATTAGTTGTGCAGTTTAAATTATTACATTCGATTCAAGATAGATTCAAGATATGTATTTGTTTGCAACAACTTCTGGAATATCAGTATAATAAAATAAAAATATACTTGGGAAAATAACGAAATATCACAGAAATACTATGTACATAGTAAAATTAAGGTAAGAAACAAATAAAACGGTAAAGAAATTTGTGTGAAACAACTGCAGTGTTCAACTGTATGCAGTGTGTACATTTGCAGGATGGACAATCCATAGTGAATTGACAGTTGAAAATGTACTGAGGTGCTGAGGTGCAGGATATGTGTTGTGAAGGTTTTTAAATGTGTTTTGCCTGGGGGATGAAGCTCTTTCTCAGCCTCTCAGTCTGAGCTATGATGGAGCAGAGACTCTTGCCGAAGGGCAGCCACTGAAACAGTTTGTGGTTTGGGTGGAGAATATCATAAATAATCCAATATGGACCTGCACTGCCTGGTGTAGATGTCCTGGAGACAGGGCAAGTTTTACCTTTAAATTTTTATCGTGAGAGCTACAATTGCTGTACCAGACAGTGATGCTTTCAGAGAGCTCAGGCCCTTCTTCTAAATACTTTTGGATTTCAGTTGCTAAGATTGTAGATTACATTTTGTAATGTGTATTTTGAAACACTTGACTGTTCTTTTTCAGGCAATAATGGAGGAAATTGCCAGTTTTGAGGAGCGCCTCACTAGCTTGAAGCAGAAGGGAGAAGATCTCGTAGCCAGCTGCACAGACCAAGTTCAAGCTAAGATTAGTCAACAAGTCCAGGCTCACCAACAAGGGACGAGAGACAGCTACTCTGCCATCTGCAGCACTGCACAACGTGTGAGTAACACAAGACTACAACCGCAGATATACCATACTTTTTATAAATAGAAAACCTCCATTTGATCATTTTCAGAAAGAAAATGTTTATTTTGTGATCTAAATGAGTTAAGGTCTGACTTCACCTTGTTCAACAGGTGTACCAGAGTCTGGACCGCGAGCTGCAGAAACACGTTAACCATCAGGACACTCTGCAGCAGTGCCAAACCTGGCTCACCACAGTGCAGGAGGAGCTTCAGCTCAATGATCAGGGACCATCTGGTTTGCAGGAAGCTCTGAAGCAGGTAACTCAACTCAGTGGTAAGTTTGCAATGATGGCGATAAGCTATTTTTCTATCATCTATTTTGATTCATTACTGTTGCACACACAGGTGAAGCACTACAGGGCCCTTCAGGAGCAGGCCAGTACCTACCTGGACCTGGTGTGTTCTGTGTGTGATCTGTCTGATGATGCTGTGAGAGTGGCAGCTGCTGAGGTCCAGCAGGTCAAACTCACGGTCAGTAGTTGTTACCTTCTTGTCCATTGTGTAACATGAATGACTTTTTTTTTTTTATAACAGGATAGCTGACATCCAAATCCATGCTCACCCACCTGAGAATGCTGATATTAAATGGGATACGTATGTCAGAAATTTTGCATATAGAATTTTGCATTTAGAAACGCCCTAATAAATCCATATAAGGGTGGCAGTCAAGAAAAGGAAAGGAAATGCAACCTCAGGACAGAAATATAGAGGAAGGGGAACAGATGTGGAACAGATGTCCTCAGTGTCTGCAGCTGTAAATGCCCGTTTGGGAGTAATCTAGCCTTAATACCAGTTAATTAATATAGTATGTCAGGCCTATCACCAGTCTCTCTCTGCATGGTCCCAATAGCCAGGAAGCCGATAGCAGTGATTGCTGGATCATTTAGTCTCTGATCTAAATTGAGCCTCCAGAACAGCACACACGCTTTGAAGAGTCTGTCTCTGTATCCTCAGCCATCATCTTTAAGTGTTAACATTTAAAATTATTTTCAAAAAATAGCTGTGTAACATTTTTCTTCTGTGTTTTCATAAAGTAAATGGCATTATTGTCTTCATTATTAACATTTCACAGTACACAGCACAAGTTTAAATTTTGTGTGTATTGACTTTTGTGTGGTTGCGGGCACTCAAACAGAAAATCTGCAAGCGTTGATTAATGCCATTTAAAGGTCTTCTTCTTGTTCAGGCTCATAATTTAAGATCAGATCTGTGCCTATGAACGATTTGCATAAGGCCCAAGGATTTTAACTAGATGAAAAACAGGAAATGTTCTTGGTGCTATATTGGAACATTGCATTGCATTGCACAGTTTCACGAGGCAGTGTGACATGCAGTGTGTGAATGCAACTGTTCTGTTTATCAGTGTAATCTGAAAATCATAAGTAGTATTGAATGTGGGCATTTTCATAATTTAAAATTCTGCAAATATTCACTGTAGGAAGGTGTACATGTGTTTTTGCAGATAGAGGAAAGGATGTCCAGTGCTCAGGAGCTGTCAGAGGGCTGGAGGGAGATCAAGGAACAGAAGCAGGATCTGACCAGCCTGTTCCAGGACATGGAACAGCAGCTCCTCAGCTTCTCCAGGAGGCCTGCAGAGCTGGAGACCAAGATAGCTCAAAACATGCTGTCACAAGCCAAGGTAGAGAACAGTACCATAACCACTAATCCTACAACAAGACACACAAATTCTTTCTTTCTTTTGTGTGTTTGTCAAAATTAGCATGCACTGTACATCTGTCTAGTCTTAACTATACAGTCTAGTGAATCTAAACACGATTTTGTTGGTGATTTTTGTTATTATTATTATCTAATCCAACATTTTGGCCTGGCCTGTGTATGGATTAAAGACAGATCTGCTTACTGTTTGGATGTATTTCGGGTTATCATCCAGTATATTGCTTGTCATACAGGAATGCAGCCAGCAACTGCAGTCCAAACAGAGCATCCTGACCAAGATGACAGAGACTGTGAGCAGATTGACTGGTGGCCAGGACTCTCCAGAGCACGCAGAGCTCGACCGTCTGAGCCACTCCTGGCTCGAGCTCTGTCACCAGGCCAACAAGCTGCAGAGCCAGAGAGAGGAGGACCTGCAGAGGTCGAAAGAATACCACGACAGTATCACTGCAGTGGAGGCGCTGTTTGAACAGGTGTCCAAAGAGTGGGACAATCTGGCCAGGTGTGTTTGTTCATCGAGTATACATTAAAATAAGTCTTTACATACTGCTATACTCTGATTCTAAAAACAATTTTAAAGCCAACAGCAGGAAAATTTATTGTCCGCTTATGTGTCATGGCTACAATATTTTCTAGTTCGGATTATTTGAAGTGGGGTTGTATGAGGTTCTTATCCATAGTCAGTGTATTAGCTACAGTAGATGGTAGTTGTCACACCCCCCATTTGGAGAAGCAGCAGGAGTACTGATGTAGGAAGCTAAGCAATGTACTGCTGTGGACAGAAGGCAGAAGGCCACTTAGCCACTTAAAATGAAGGTCTACCGAAAAAATCAATATCTATTTAAGTGTACAATATATTTAGAATATTTTCACCACTTTACTTTGCCATCAGATAGCCTTCTCCAGTGAGAAGCCACCATTATAAAAGCTACATAGTACATACAGTACAGGTATATATACTATATGTTATGGTATGACTTTGGTGTTTTAAAAGGTTAGTTCAGATTCACCAGTCACACAGTAGCACAAACAAACTAACCGATTAAGGCAGCAGTAGACTAGCAAATCTTGTGTTTGGCAAAGTAAAATGACTGATTTGGCCTGTGGAGTTTGGTAGGTTTAAAGAGAGTGGTACTTGGCTTTTATAGTGGTGGATTCCCTTTGGAAAAGGCTGTCTACAGCAAAGTTAAGTGCTGAAAATGTTCTAAATACAGTGTGCACTTAAACTGATATTGAGTTTTTTTTAGCGAGGCCTTTTCTTAAGTAACTAAAATACCTTTAGTTGCCAACCCTGTCCACAGCAGTTCACAGACGGTGCCCCTTACTGCTTCTCCTAACTGGGGTTGTGCCAGGTGCCATCTATTGCAGGTAATACATTGACTATCAATAAGTGCTTCACACAAACCCACATCAAATAGTCCGAACTATCCCTTTAATTGAGGACCGCCATCATTTGTTTTTCATAATAAAGAGCTCAAGGTCATCATCATGATCCCCTTGGGAACAAATTTTAAAGATCATTCTTAGAAGTTGCATATCAGTTTTCTGGATCAAAACGTGTGATGTTTAATTTGTCATGTCTTCCACAAAACACTTTTATTATTCCTTTTTTATTTTTTGTGTTACAGAACGGATGCTGAAAGTTCATCTCAGCATTTGGAGGCATTACGGAAGCTCGCAGTAACTCTGGAAGAACAAAAAGGCACTCTTGAGGACCTCAAGGAACAGAAACAAAAAGTCATCCAACATTTGAACTTGGATGACAAGGAGCTGGTAAAAGAGCAGATCAGCCACTTTGAGCAGCGGTGGTCTCAGATGCAAAACCTAATTGAGAGGAAAATCCAGGACTCAGTAGTGACCCTGGAGGATATGGGCCAGGTGGAGGCCCGTCTGAGAGAGGCTCGCGACTGGGCAGAGGAGCAGCAGCCTGCCCTGTCTGAGGCCATGAAGATGAGTCCTCCTCCAGAGCTCGCTCAGAGCTTCCTGTTTGACCACTTGAGCATCTGCAGCGAGTTGGAAGCCAAACAGCTCCTGCTGGCACAGGCCATGACCGACGCTGACAGGGTGCTCGCCCGGCTGGGGCTCAGTGAACGACAACGTCTGCAACAGCTCATTACAGACACTCAATCTGAGGTAGAGTCTCTGAGTGTGAAGGTTGTACAGCGCAGGAAACATCTCAGCAAGGCTTTCACAGAGAGAACACAGTTCCTGATGGCTGTGAGTCAGTCTATTTCCTGGGTCCAGCAGAACGAGAAGAAGGCCCAGGCAGAGGAATACATCGCTCTGTTACCTGATGACCTGGCCAAGCAGGTCAGAACATGTAGGAACATCCAGAGCAGTCTGAAGGCCTATCAGAGCGAGCTGACCTCCCTGTGGTCTCAAGGGAGGGACCTGATGAGGGACGCCAGCGAGGAGGAGAGGAACGAGATCCTCACAAAGCTGCAGGAGTTACAAAACATCTTTGACAAAACGTTACACAGATGTGGACAGAAACTTCAAGAGCTTGAAAAAGTATTTGTTTCCAGAAAGTATTTCAAGACTGATTTAGAGAAAATCTGCCTGTGGATAAAACAAGCTGATATCGTCACCTTCCCTGAAATCAATCTGATGGTTGGAGACGCTGAATTGGAAGCTCAGCTCCTTAAATATCAACACATAGTCGAGCAGGCGATTGAATATGAGAATCTTCTCCTAATTGTCCAAAGAGCTGGCCAGGAAATACTGCCCAGTCTGAATGAAGTGGACCACTGCTATCTGGATGAAAAGCTCAACACCCTCCCACAGCAGTATAACAGCATATTAGCACTAGCCAAAGAAAAACAAGAGAAAATCCAGCAGGCCATTCTCACAAGGAACGAGTACACCTCTTTCATAGACGTCACGCATAAAGCACTCAAAGAACTCGAGGAACAGTTCAGTAATCTGGGCACACAGCCTGTAGGCCTGCAGACAGAGGAGGTTCTCAGTTTGCAGAGTGATTACAAAGCGATCCAGGCAGACCTGAGCAACCTGGGTCTAGCTGTGAGTGAACTGAACCAGAAGAAAGAAGGGTTTCGGAGCACCGGTCAGCCGTGGCGCCCGGAGGAAATGACCCAGCTTGTGAGCCTGTACAACGGCCTGAAGAGGCTGATTGAACAGAAAGTTGAGCATCTGGATGAAACCTTGGAGTCATTTGAGGACCACAAAGCAATGGCTCTGCAGGTTGACTCTGAGTTAAAGGCCACAAAAGAGCAGCTGGTGAAAGTGAATGCGGAGACACAGTCAGCTGAGGAGAGGCTGAAGAACTACCACGCTCTGGCGGGGAGTCTCCAGAGTGCCAACTCTCACTTGTCCAGGCTTATGGAGCAGATGGACACTCTCGCACCCCGCGTGGAACGAGCAGCCCATGATGCCTCCAAGGAACAAGTGCTACTGTGGCAAGACGAGCTGCGGTCTCTGCAGGCTGCAGTTGGGGACCTGATTGAAGAGTGCGAGAACAGATTTGTCCAAAGTAAAGATTTTGAGACAGAGATGAAGAGGACGCTGGACTGGCTGCAGCAGGTCAGAGACGACCTGGGCTGTGCTGTGATCGTCGACGTGAGGGTGGAGAAGGTGCAGGAGGAGATCAGAAAGCAGCAAATCATGCAGGAGGAGGTCCAGTCGAGACTGAGGATAGTTGCTGCTCTCAGCAGCAGGGAGAAACAGCAGTACACCAGCGCCAATGAGCTCGTCCCAGTCCACGTAGATACAAGCCTGGAAGAAATGGCAAAACTACAGGCAGACGTTCAGAAAGCACTGAGCTTCAAACAGGTGAGACAATATTAAAATCAATATTCCATAAAACTTTCTAATCATACATACATGTATTTTAGTGAATTGCCTTGTGTTAAAGGTACTTTAATGCCTAAATACAGTATCTAATCTGTATCTGTATCCCTCTATCTACATATAGTTACATATACATATACTTCCACACATACATGCATGATTTACTCTCACATACTTACACTCTAATAAGTTAAGGGACACTTAATACACATTTTTGAGCAATCGATCCTCAGCTTTTGAATGACATTTTAGGCAAAACCTTAACGCTGTCTGAAACCCATTTTCCAATTTGTGAAATGTGATCAGGACCTGATCCAGTATGGTTGAAATGTGAAAAATGTAGTGTTTTCTCAGGGATAACCTACTCTAGATTTGACAAATCTAAGGTTTCACAAATTTGAAAGTGGGTTTCAGACAGACTTAAAGCTTTACCTATAATATCAATCACATTTTAACAACAGTAAGCTGTGGAATGGTTGCTCAACTTTCCCCTTAAAAGGCGAATCAGAGGCTAACTTCTGCGTCATACAAGTTTTGCACATGTATGTTCTGGGTTGAGAGTGACTTCCTGCTTTAAGTGGAACTTTGTGTGTCTGGATGGATACCAAAAAGGGTGAGATAAAATACATGACTGTGAGTGTCAAGTATATACATTTGTGAAAATGTCAGTGTAGGTATGTCAGTAGATTCATTTTAAATTTTTTGTATGTAGGAATATGGTATATGTTTATAAATGTGTGATAGTGTAAATATATGCAAATACATGTATGAGTAAGTGTATAGAAGTGTTGTGAAGTGCATACATGTAAATCCACATATATGAGTAGAAATACATGCATGTTAAGTTCAGAAAGACAGTGCACTGCAGTTCAGAAAGATGATTTTGGTTTTATTTGTTTCTTGTCTACTCTACCTGCCCAGGGACAGCAAATGCAAATTAGCTGCTAGCTAACTCTGTTGCATCTACTTTAAATTGTACAGCTGCTGCAAAAATAAATAATGGGGGAAAAAAAGAATGTATGTATGTGAGAGTGAGCATATATGCATGTTAAAGGAGAGTGTATGTGTGTGAGAGGACCAGAATGAATAAAGGCTCAGACGGACCCTCATAATCTGTCATTTGGTGTGAAGCATCAGAGAAATTGCATTCAGTATCAGTGTCATTTTTATACCTAAATGATAAAAAGATGATTTTATTCTTTGTATTTGTGAATAGATCACTCTGGAGGACGCCCTGGTGCTGTGTCAGAAGTACCACTTCAGGATGCAGTCAGCCTGTGAATGGCTGGAAGACGCAGTGTCCTTCCTGCAGCAGGCCAGTCTTGGTGTGGACGTGGAGAACTACGAGGAGTGTCTCCGGCAGCAGGTGGACATCATGGCCACAGAGCAGGAGTTCCTCATTCACCTGGAGGAGCTGCAGACCCTGCTGCCTCAGCTGGAGAATCTGGTGAACCCCACGGCGAAAGAGCAGCTCCGTGTGAGCATCGATTCAGCAAAGCAGAGAGGCGCGGAGGTCCGGGATCAGCTCCAGTGTCACCAGGACGTCCTTCACAGGTAGCAAAAATAAAACAAAGGGTGAAAACTAGAGGGGTGTAAGTGACATTTTGGGTAGATATTAGAGTTATTAATCAAAAACGAAAACACCTAACACTGAACGCCTTGCATTATTTGGGCCCAAAGGAGCACAGGTGCACTGACATCCTTTTAAAATATAGGGACCCAGGCACAGGACACAGAGAATGCAGGTACAGAAAGACTGATGAAAAATAATTTAAAAAAAACATGCAGGTATCTCATTTCAAATCAGGCTGACACTGATCTTTATGAAATATGATGAACTTGCTGTGTAAAATTTATTGCTGTATTTTACAGTCCCAATGTTTGATCTCTGTATGCCCTTTTTTGATATTGTGTATCGGATCAAATGAACCTCAAAAAACCCTTTAAGTCAATTTTCACCCACATGTTTAAGAAGTTTTGATGTTAAAGATTGAATTCAATAAACAAAGTCAGTTTGTTTGTTTTTTTAATTCTCCTGTAAAGCCAAATTTCACTTACGCGCCCCCGCTGGTTCTTACCTCTCAAATGTGTAATATACAGTGATGATACAGAAAGTTTATTAATAATAGCATTTTATCCTCTGACATATTTTGTTTTTCTTAGCTGTGTGGATCAGTGGAAAACATACCAGGAGGCGAGGCAGACTGTCATTGAGCTCATGAATGAGGCTGAAAAGAAGCTGACTGAATTTTCCACTGCAAAGGCAGCCACAGGCCAAGAGGCTGAAGATAAGCTCGGCAGTCATCGGGTACGAGAGGCCGAAAAAAAAGTCATTTTGCATTTTGTCCCCAATGAATGCTGTGCACTTAGTTCATTGATTCTCTCTTATTTTTTCAGTCCCTTGTATCACTGGTGAATGGCTTCCAAGAGAAGCTGAGTGGTTTAGAGGAGCAAGCTGCCCAGCTGGAGCTGGTGGGGAGCGACGCCAGCAAGGCCACCATCAGTCGCTCGATGACCACAGTGTGGCAGCGCTGGACACGACTGCGAAGCGTGGCACGGGGACAGGAGAGAGTGCTGGAGGACACAGCACAGGAATGGAGGACTTTTAGAGAGAAGGTAAATAGACAGACAGTGTGGGAAAGTATGTATTTCATAATTAAATTAAAATGGAGTCAGGGCTTTTGCTTGTCCTTAAAAAGTCTACAACCCAATAATCTGAATTTTAGGCCTTAAAATGTCTTAAAGCTAACATATTCTATATGTTACATTTCTGCATTAAGATGTCTACAGATGCTAGACATTTGTTGCATAATATGTTACGATGTGTTCTTATATCATCCCAAATGTTTTCAACAATGTAAAACCCAGAGAAACTGATCATTTATGCAAGATGTGTCAAAGATTGAGGAAGGAAGTCGGTGAACATGACTTGACATAAAGTGAATAAACATTTAATATTATCCATGAACATTATTTCTGAGTAATTTCAGCTGTGGTAGTTGTTTGAAAGTAAAGAACTTCCACACTTCTTCACTACATTATTAAACTGTTACACTGTGTCTTTTGTTAATATTTTAATGTGAGAGAGACCCCTAGTGGCACAACTACATCATGACAAATCTTAAAAACTGATTGGATTATGAACATTTTTTGGGAAAGATTTGCATTGATTTCTGTATAATAACTACAAAACAAAACCAACATGGAACTAATAAACTATTCAGCCTGGTCAGAACTTATCAGATACCTCCCAACTAACTTAATGCTCCACCTTCACGGGTGGAAACAACAAGAGGTCTAAGACTGCATGATTTGGATTGGCAAATTTCATTAGGAGATTTATTCATATCAGTTAATTACTACTGCTTTTGCCACTATGGACTTGAAACAGGTCTTAAATTGCTTTTTCAGGAAGGTTTTGGAAAATAGGTCAAAACATACTGGAGCACACGGACTGAGCGGCAACAAAGGTTTATTAAATGACTTACATTTCAACACCCACTGCGTCTTCATCAGTGTCAAAAAAACAAAACAAAAAACACACTAGGTGTTGAAATGTTGGACGTGTTCCAGTATTTTTGGACCTATTTTCCAAATCTTTCCTGGACAAGAGAATCCTGGTCTTGAGAGCACCGGACAGGCCAACAGCTCCGTGTGAGTCAGTTGAAGCAAGTTTAAACTCTTCCTAGGTCTTAAATTGTATTCATATTGATCTCTTAAATTTATCTTGTTGAAACCTGCAGAAACCCAGATAGTATTTTACCACCAGCTGAACATTCCTAATCGTTTTGTACAGATGATGAAGGTGAGAGCCGTCTCCGATGAACTCCAGAGTCGTTTCCCTGACAGCGCCATTGAGAAGGCTTCCAAAGCCACCCTGCAGTCTCTGTTGGACCAGCATGACCTGCTGAGCCAAGACCTGGAGAGAGAGCTCTCCGCCCTCACGCTGCTGCGTCAGTACGCTCTCAGCCTGCTGCACGACGTGGAAGTGCCTTCACCAACACACGAGCAGGACGAGCTGCCGAGCTTGAAGGAGATCAGAGCCGTACAAGACCAAATGGAAAGGTAGGGAGAAAATAAACATTCAGGGCTGTTGCTCTTAGGATAATGTCTAACCAGTGGTATTGTTTAAATGGTGATATTTTTAAATAGTTTGATTCAAATGAAAAGTTAATTGTTTCATTATTTGGCTTGAAACCATTCTCTGCTATATAGAAATTAAGTTAACTATATTACCTTTATTCTCTTTGCCTCCAGCCTGCTGACACAGTCCAGGACCAAGCGGGCTCAAACAGCTCAGGAGCTAAGGGACAGAGAGGAAGTGGAGAAGGAACTCAGTGTTGTAAAAGCCTGGATTCAGGAGACCAGGGAGCTTCTTCTCAATCCCACACCAGACATAGATTCTCTGCTGCAGGAGCTTGAGGTATTTCTCACAGTGAAAAACCAAAATAATCATCTTACTGATTCTCCAGTCATCCCCAGATACATTTATGTTTGAATATTATTATTTCTGAGAAAGGTCACATGGGTTCTACCTTTGTTGTGCACAGGTTGTACATGGAGATGTCATCAATTATCGTCAGAATGTGGATAAATTAGCAGAGCAGCAGCAGAGCAAGTACTTGGACCTGTACACGATACTGCCTTCTGAAATCTCCATGCAGCTGGCCGAGGTCTCACTTGCATTGGGTGCCATTGAGGATCAGGTACTGTATCATTTTAAACGCCTCAAATGTAAACAAGACTTAATGGGCCTCTTTAAATTTGTGAAGGGAAGATTGACCTACAGCATTTTAAGAATGTAGTCGTGTGGCATTTGTTGACCTTTCCTGATATGTTCTAGGTTCTTTCGAAAGAGAGAGAAATTCAGAAAACCCGAGAAATAAAAGAGGACTTCAGCTCTAGAATCCA
>JAJHUR010116179.1:0-15717 GCA_027495735.1 Lutjanus campechanus | reverse complement strand
TTTTTTTTTTTTTACAGTGAAAGTGTGACACACGTCATTTCTGAGAACAACAGCGGCGAGGAGGTCAGGACGTGGCTCCACTCGCAGGTCAAAGGTCGAACTCTTGCTCACCTCCTGGACGTCAGCTGGTTCACAGAGAGCATGCGCGCAGGACGTCCTGTTGAAATACTGGACCGACATAAACTACAGGTGCTTTTTTCATTTGACATTTTTATTACGTTTCACTTCACACAACTGAAGAGACACTGACGTGCTCGGCCTCACACACACATTAATATCTCATCATTAGTATTAAAAATCTGAGTGGCTTTTTTTGTCTCCACTGTAAATAGATTTTTGAGTTTTTAGCCCAACTCAGATTCTTAAATTTCTCAAATTGACTAATTATGACAAAATGGCACACAAGTGTTTAATAGTATTAAATAAAAACATTGAATTTGTGACACTAATCCTGCGAGTCCACCTTGAAACTGTGCTGATTGTAAAGATCGTCTGTGCTGCAGACGTGTTCTGCACCGCTGTGCAGAGCAGAGCTGCAATAATTAATCGACTAATTGATTGTCAAATTAATCGCCAACTATTTTAATCGTTTTCAGTCTTTTTTTTAAAGAACAAAAGTCAAAATTCTCTGATTTCAGCTTCTTAAATGTGAATATTTTTTGAATTTTTTAACCCTGTGGATTAAAGGATGCCATCGTGGGGTTTAGGAAACACTGATCAACATTTTCCACCATTAACCACCAACTATTAATTGATTGATTAAGAAAATAATTGACAGATTAATCGACTATGAAAATAATGGTCAGTTGCAGCTCTGTGGCCTGCTCGTGATCTGCAGCGATAGATTCTGCATCTGTTCTAGTTTTTCCAAACTCTGTGAACAAATCTGGCGTGAAAACACACATTTAATCTACTATAAACAATATAAATGATATATATGATCTAAATGATCTGAACCTGATAAATGATGAAATATCCATCCCATGATTTCCAGCTCTTTTTGTTTTCCTCCTCTCTTCCCTTCGTTCGCCTGGAGTTTAAATTCCCTGTTTGTTTTTTTCCTCTGCCAACCTTCCACATTTATGATGAGCAGCATCAGTTCTGTCTGTGGTTGTTTTGTTTTTAATTTATTCCACATATTTGTCAGTTGTGTCTGAAAGGAGAAAGACGAGCAGCAGACAGGCTGAAGGGAGCTAAGTTCTGCTTTTTATCCACATAAAAAACTTTAAATTCATGACGTTTACGTGTGATTAAAAAGCAGCAGAGAAGCTGAATCTCGAGACGTCGGGGAAACTTTCAGCAGTTTGTAGTTTTTTCCAGCTGTTTTCTGACTCTTGTGTCTTTCAGGAGCTGCAGGTTCATGAAGCAGAGGTTGTGGTGTTTTCTGTTCCCAGCTACGCCTGTCAGAGGAGGACGACTCTGGAAAACCACAACACCGTCCTCACTGTACGTCCCCCTGCAAACAAACAAACAAACACACATCTTATATAACAACAACAACAGTAAACAAACAGAAGCTGTTCTGTCTTCTGTCTCAGGACGCTCTGTCTCTCCTGGCTGAAAACGCTGAGCTCAGCGAGGAGGACGGACGAGGCGTCGCGTTTCGACGGGCCGCCGCCGTGCTGAAGGCTCTCCCCGAACCGGTGACGGCCATGACGGAGCTCAGAGGGCTGCCCTGCCTCGGAGAACATTCACTCAGAGTCATCAAAGTCAGCATTGAGATTTTCTAACCTTCTTCTGACTGATTTATCACAAGAAGATTTAATCATAATTTTTGATTCTGTTCTTGTAGGATATTTTGGAGAACGGAGCATCAAGTGAAGTTGAATCCACAAAGCAGTCTGAGCGATATAAAGCACTGAAGGTACGTCAGCTGATGGTCACAGTCCTGTTTGAGGGGTCACCACGGGATCAGTGTTTCAAAACTTTTAATCCAGATCAGGATTAAGTCTCAGATTATGTTTCAGAACCGAGAGATGTGATCCTGATCCTGCAAAAACTGAGATACGAATTTGGAAAACCCAGATCGAATGTTATTTTGGATGGTTCAAAGTGGAAATCAAGATACTTTTGATGCTAAAAATCTACAATATCTATTCTAAATTAAATAATTAACCAATAAACTGATATTTTCAATCAGGAAACCAAAATAAAAACACTTCACGTTGTTGTTGTGTAAAAACAGGAACATGCACAAATGAGAATTTCACCTTCCTTCCTTCATGCAATGTGTAAAATAATCTCACCTGCAGGACATTTAAATATTGATAATAATGCAGCTGCCCACATGTTCATGTCTGTGTTAAAGGGATAGTTCACCCAAAAATGAAAATTCAGTCATTATCTGCTCAGCCTCATGCTGACTGAAGGTCGGGTTTCACAGAATTCTGCTGCTCACAGGAAAACTGTGTTGCAGAAATGTTATTTGTAACATACATTCATTTACATAAAATCATTAAAGTGACGTTCTGATCGGTGATAATATGTTTGTTTCAGGTTCTAACAGGTATTTTCGGAGTTGGATCAAAAACAGCAGATCGATGGATCAGAGACGGGATTCTGAACCTTCAGCAGCTGCAGGATTCAGGACAAACTCTCAATCGAGCTCAGCAGGCGGGTGTGTGTGTGTGTGTGTGTGTGTGTGTGTGTTTCTGCCTGCGTTAACGTCTGCGTTCGTTCCGTGTTTGATCGAGTTTCTCTCTGAATCGATCGTTTCTCGTCCGTTCAGGCCTCGAGCACTACGATGACCTCAGCCAGCCGGTCACTAAGGCGGAGGCTGACGTCATCGGTGAGATCGTGGAGGAGGCTGTTCGGTCGGTGTTACCAGGCGCACACGTGACTCTGATCGGAGGATTCAGGAGGTTCAGACCAGTTTGAACATATCCAGACATTAAGTTAATACAGTAATTAAACAGTGATGATCAGATGATGTAAATGCTGATCTGTAGCATCGTTGTTTCTGTCTCAAGCATCAGTGAGAATATTGTTTAAATAAAATATTTACAGGGGAAAGTTAAGCGGCCATGATGTTGACTTCCTGATAACTCACCCAGAGGAGGGCAGGGAGGTGGGACTGATGCCTAAAGTGGTCTCCTGTCTGGAGTCGCAGGTAAACTCAGATTTTTATAAAGTCGTGTCTCTTTTTTAATAAACTGGATCTTTGTCAGCCACATTCTCTCCAAACCAAACTGTTTTCTGTCTCTTCAGGGTTTCCTGTTGTACCAGAAAACCACCAGAAACTCTTACCTGGAGTCTAAAGACGGTCCCGGTCGGCCCGCCTCCAACATGGACCGCTTCGAGAGGTGTTTCTCCATCTTTAAACTGAGCAAACAGCAGAAACGAGAGACACCTGATCCGCGTCCGCACGCTTTAAATCAGGCGTCAGATGTTCCCGGTGAAGACGAAGGCGGACTGAAGGCGGATCGGACGGAACCTGCCGCCGGACGCAGACCGTGGAGAGCCGTCAGAGTGGACCTGGTCGTCTCGCCCATCAGCCAGTTTGCTTTTGCTCTGCTGGGCTGGACGGGATCCAAGGTGACGGTTCTTGAATGATCTAGAACAGGACGTTCCACCGTGAGTTTAAGACCGAGACACTGACTCACATGTTCTCCACAGCTGTTTGAGAGAGAACTGAGGCGCTGGGCCGGACACGAGAGGAACATGTCTCTGAGCAGCCACGCTCTGTATGATAACAGACAGGTACGCACACGCACACACACACACACACACACACACACGAGGCGAGGACAAAATATCCTAAAGTTATTTTAATTTTCATTTCTCACAGGTCTACACTGTAAAAATGAAAAAGTTACTGATCTTTTGTTTGCTTTTCTTCTTCAGATAAACTTAAAGCTTCGAGTTTTAGAAACCCCCCAAAAAGTGTATTTTAAAAATTACAGAGTCAATTTTATTTAAGTGAAAGTGAACGATGGTTATAATTTTAATATTTTAATTTAATTTAAATGCACCAAAATAATGATGAGTCAGGTTTGCAGCTCACTGTGACCGAAGTTTATCTAAAGAAGAAACATAAATTATCTCAACTAAATTTCATCGGTCAGAAAAACTTTCAAAAACTTTCAAAACTTCAGAGTTTGTGTTCGGCTCAAAACTCAAAAATCTATTGAGATTTTGAGTCTCAACTATGTTTTTTTACAGTGTAAAGTGATTCTCCAGCTGTAAAAACATGTCGCCGACACACTGAATTTTAAAAAGGTTTTGTCGTCTTCTTGAGTCTCCATAAGTCTGCAGCTGATGCCAAATCAAAAAAGAAAAGAAAAGTCTTCAGGGAAAAGAGAGAAATTAATATTTTCTCTTTGCAGACTGCTGTTTTAAACTCTTTAAAGGGAAACTTCAGCATTTTTCTGGACCGTATTTTTCCATATTTTTGTGTCTAAAGGATCAGTTTCACCTGGAGTCGGAGCACAGAGGTCATGTGATGATATTAGTCTTGTGCGAATCTACGTATCTGTCTATCTACATATTTTTTGTTTTTGTCTTTTTGTCAAATCTCTTTATTGATTTTCACGACAAGAGCAACGAGCAGAAATAAACATCAGAATTTACTTCTCCGCTCTCTCAAGACTGGACCAGTTTCAATTTAATTCACCTTGAAAAAAGTTTCCCTTTAACATATTTGATACTTTGTCTTTTTTCTTGCATAATTAGCAGGAAGTCATTTTTATTTTTCTTTGTTCTTCCAGAGAAAGTATCTGAGAGTGACGTCGGAGGAGGAGATCTTCGCTCATCTCGGTCTGGAGTTCATTCCTCCGTCAGAGAGAAACGCCTGAACGCACCAGAGGAGACAGGAGGGCTGCGTCGTTCTGGGTTTTTACTTCAGGTACTGATGAGATAATGAAATAAAACTGAGGGACAAATCCACAACGAAGTTTATGATACTGAGAGACGCCGTTTTACAACAATTATCTGTTATTGAAGTTCATCCACCAGGAATCTGCTCTCGCATGTTTTCATTTGGCCTCCAGAACTTTTTAACAGGATGAAAAGTTTTTTCTTGCCAGACAAAGACGTCCTGCGTCCACAGAGTCCTGCAGTAAATCCTCCTTCAGAGGTTCTGATTCAACCGCAGGTCGTTTTAGAAGATGTAGTTTGTGCTGCAGCTGAATTGTTTTACATTATACAGGCGAGTGTTTCTGTTATTTCAGGGTAAATAACAGAAACAATTCAACCCCACTATCTGATATTATCACGATATCGAAGTCACGATCCGATATTATTGCAATTTTAAACATTTTGCAGTTTATTATCCTTTTTCAGCTGCAAATTATGTTGCCAAAAGAAAACTTTGATTTTAATTTAAACATCAGTTTGAATGAAATAAAGTTTTTTTAGTCCGTTCGTCTCACTTCAGTTGTTTTTGTTGCAGTAAAATGGGAACTGATGTTCAGATGGAAAAGAACGTAGCACCATGTAGTGGACTGAAAAAACAATCAATTTTAATATTTTAGCACCAAATATCTGAATTAGTGTTTGCAAAACTAATAATTTCTATAATAAAAGATCAATACTTGACTCCCATGTATCGATACGATGTATTTATTCAGTAATATTTTGCACATTCTGTTGTTTTTATTGTAAACACTGTGCAGCTGCAGCTCTTTTCACTGAAGAATATATTTTGTTCTATATTTTACTTATTTTTAATGTTACATTTCTATTTTATATTTATGATTTTGACTTTTTTTGTTTATTTTCTTTGTTTATTTTGACTGTTATGCATCACGACACTGAGTCAGATTCCTTATAATGTGAAAACTTGGCAGTAAAAAAACACGTCTGTGGTTCTAGTTTTATTTATTTATATCAGGGACTGTGTCCTAAATACAATAAGACAGATGCTTTGTACCAGATTTATCTCGTGTATTTGTGTTTCTGATTCTGAACTGCAGCAAAAATCCTCCTTAAACTAAATCAGCTTCAACACAAACTGAACTTTATAAACTTCATGAATGAGGATTTATTGCAGGACTGAAGTAATTTTATCTTTATGCTCCTGATGAACTGAGATAACAAACGCTGCTTCCTCTGTAACACGAGTGCCTGTAAGAAGACGTTTGTTTGCAATAAAATATGTTTTAATTAAATATTAACTGATCTGTCTGCTGATGTTCTATATTTTTCTGTTAACAGATCTAATGTAAAGACTATAAGGCTGAACAGTTAATCAAAATATCATCAAAATTGTAATCTGGTCTACTGCAACTTTCAAATCACAGGAGGTTAAATATTTTTAAATAGTTTTTGTTTGTTAAGTGATTGTGTTGCTGCAGAAATGAGCTCGTCTGCACATCAGATTCTTCTTTGTTGGGCTGCAACTGGTGATTATTTTCATCATCAATTAATCTGTCAGTCTTTTTTATGATTAATCGATCAGCTGTTTGGTCCATAAAATGTCAGAAAATGTTGATCAGTGTTTCCTAAAGTCAAAGATATTCAGTTTACCGTCAGAGAGGAACAAAGAAACCAGAAAATATTCACATCTGAGGAGCTGAAATCAGACATTTTTCTTCAAAAAATTTTAAAGTTGAAAACTAATCGATTAATCAACAAATCATCGCAGTTCTACGTTGTTTGGTACATTTCGCCACAAAAAATCTGACTTTTAATTATGATATAAAACATATGATTCCCTGTAATATCACAAATCATATCGTAATCACAATATCAGTAAAAAATAATCAGAATTAGGTATTTTTTCAGTCTCGTTCAGCCCCGGGTCAGAGTTCGATCGACTCAAACGAGTCGTGATGGTGACGATGTTGCCGTGTGGCGTCTGGTGTCAGAGGATCGTTTCCTCTCGTGAACACCTGTGACCCAGTGACCCGACGTCTGCAACGTCCTCGTCTTATCTGAACGTACAGTCAGAAAGAAAACCACGACGACAGAGACGCCACGAGAGACGTCAGTGAAACAAACATGGAGGAAAAGTCACCGAGTTCATTTACTGAACTTAAGCACAAGTCAGAGGTTCTTGTTCTTTACACGTGTCTTAACATTTTCTGCTGCTTTATGCTTCAACTCCTCCACATATCAAACTGTATTACACTTTTTACTCCACTGCGTTTATCTGGAAGCTGCAGTTATGTGTCAGATTTAGATTTTACACAAAACAACATTAGTTTGTAAGCTCCTTCTATTACAAACGTTGTGTAGTTTGTTCCTCCTGTGATGTTTCAGGCGTCTCTGACGTGTCCTCAGCTCCACCAAAGAGACATTTTACATGGTTTCATTCAAACCTGCAGTGTTGAGTCTCTGTCTCCCCCGTCTGGTGGTGAGTGTAACAACACAAACAGTGTTGATGTGTGTTTATGACACCTGCAGCAGCTCCAACAGTAAAAAGCAGCTCTGACGTCGATGCATCAGGACGAACAATCTGATAATAAAACACAGGATCAGAAATCAGCCACAGCAGGAAACATTTTACTGCAGAACGACAACTTTTACTACTGATGGATCACATTTTCTTACAGACACACAACATTTTGTTGATAATATTTATGTACTTTATCAGTAAAATCAGTTCTTGGCAAAACAAACTTAAAAAAAAAACAAAAAATTCAAAATGAAAAGACAAAAATATAAAATATAAATAATATAAGATTAAAGAAAGACCAGAAATATGGTTTTAATCAGTCCCTCCTGCAAATTCAACTATTCTGCATGAATTCTGCAGAACACAGCTTCGTCATTTTGTCCCAATAACTGAAACTTTTACACAAATTTGACCAAATATTAAAACTTCCTGCAAGTTCCATCATCGCAGCACTTTTCCTGCACAAATGTCAGACACGTATTTCTTTTATTATTTTTTTCACAGGTGCTGAAAAGAACAATGTTTGTCCTTGTTACTGACATTTATCGATTCTCTCTGCACTTCTGTGCTGTTTGAGTTCTGAAGAGATGGATGTCGTCTCTCTGTACACTTATAAAACATTATATTTACAAAAAATATCTCTATATTTTGTTAGAATCTTTGTAATTCTGAGCCTTCGTAGTAAAGCTACTCAGAACTCTGACAGCACACTGCAGTTTTATTCTCACTTTGTTTTTCAATTAATTACGCTAGAAAAAAAAATCACAAGGAATTCACTTGTTTCTGTAATTTCATTGCAAAAAAATGCCTGAAAACACTGAAACATGCGTCACTGTGTTTAAGTGGAGTTTCACTGCAGGACTTTTCTTCCACGGCTGCACTCGGCTTTTATATTAAATCCTGAATAATAATCTGAATAAACCTCCTGATACTTTCTTGTCTTGATGTAACAGAGATCCTCATTAGCAGCAGAGGACTCTCAGGAGCTGCACACACATTTCCCGTGTGTGTGTGTGTGTGAGTGTGTGTGTGTGTGTGTGTGTGTGTGTGTGTGCGTGTGTGAGTGTGAACTTAAAGGCGTTTCCTTCACCTCTTCCTAACAGCCTCATTAACCTCTAAATACCAGTTTAACATCAAAGGCAGCGTCAGTGCTCACACCTCCGTCTCCTCTCACATCCACACTTCCTCATCTGCAGCTATTTTCTTCTGAATCAAACAAAAACAAACAAAAAAATATGTGATTTATAAAATGTAAGACAGGTGAGCCTCCAGACATGAAAACAACAGACTACATGAAGAGTGATAAACGTAGAATAAGGAAGAAAACCAGGTTTTATTTTATGTTGTTCGTCACCGTCGACACGTGACTGTTTTTGACGCCGTATGTGTGAAGCAAAAGTTTCTGAGGGAGATGGAGACACGAGAGTGACGTCGTCCTGCACTGAGGAGACTTCCAGTCTGTGAGAACAGAGAGCAGAGACGAGCTCCTTTATGGAAATGTAAATTTATTTCACTTGTGGAAGAAAGACTCTCATATCTCCTGAAAAAAAACTAATGATGTCCAGTGCTGCCAGGCTGGTTTGATTTCAAACTTTCCAGCCCAAGAACTGCTGGAAAAATCTGCACAAAGTGATGAAAAACTGTCTAAATATGATGTAGAATAAACAATACAAATGAATTTACAAACAATAGCATTATTATTGTGTCAAAATATTAAAACAACAATTTAAGTGTTCACAAGTGGGCAAGAACACAGACAGTTTGCATCAAACAGTGAAAACTATAAAAATTTATTTTTCTGCCTTAAAAAAAGAAGAAAAAATAAAGGAAGAGTTTGAATAATAAAAATAATAGATTTGATCTGACAAGCTGCAACATGCAAAAATTATTTCATATTAAATTTGTGCTCAGTGACTGAATGTGTTTGCATCATAAGGACGACAAGACAATTTATGTAAATATTCTTAATACAATGTAATTTTTAATGTGTTCTGTTTCACTCGGGTGAATTTTTAATTCCATTAATAATCAGATGTATCATCATCATTATTCTATATGCAATATGAATTCTGCAAGTCTCAGGAAAGTTGGGCCAATTGTTTTTTTGTTTGTTTGTTTTCTCCGTAATCCTGCTAATGAAACAAACAAACTAACGAATCTGAAAAGATCATCTCTGATCTGATCTCATCCCTCTTATTATCGTCTGCACCGATCTGTGAAGTTGTTATTATTATTATTATTATAAGATTTTTAAACCAGATATATTTCCAGGTTGCAACATGTTCAATTTAATGTTTTGAGCAACACAAACAAAAATCAGTTCATCTGCACTGAACTGAGGAAGATTTCTTCAAATCTAAGCAACTGAAACAAAACAGTTAGATTAATATTTGTTTGTTTTTTTATTATTTGAGTGAACTGGCCCTTTAAATTGCCAACTGAGATCTTTGTTTACATCCGTTTTTGTTTTGACTCAGAGTGAAAATATCTGAAAGACAGAAACATGTGAACATCCAGACAGTAACCCTGACTGTGTGTGTGTGTGTGTGTGTGTCTCTGTGTGTGTGTCTGTGTGTGTGTGTGTGTGTGTGTGTGTATATGTGTGTGTGTGTGTGTGTGTCTCTAAATGCTCCTTATCCATGATGAGGGGTCATTCATCGTCGGCGGCCCCAGTCTCAGGCTGCTGCTGTCTGTGGGGTAACGGTCTCCTGCTGGGCTCGTCTTTGATTGGCTCCATTCAGACTCTTTCATCTCTAATGGGCCTGTTTGCTGCTCTGTTATGGACACAAACACACCTCGCCCCCCCCCCACCACCCCCCCACCTCGGGCCCTGACAGGAGACCAGAGGGGACACATGTCCCAACCTGGTGCTGCTCTGATCTCTGCATACATGAGCCAGTGTCTCCTTTGGTCTCACTGTCCGTCTTTATCAGTGTTTTATAGATAAAATTCTACAATCGGAGCCGAATAAAACTCTTCTGGAACACTTTCTATGAAGCTCATGTCTATAATGCATTATAAGCACATTCACAAGACATTAAAATGCATTAAGAAGGCTTTATAAGACTCTATTAATTCTTATAATCATGCATGAAAACTTTGAACATGTTTTCTGAAGTATTATAAGTGATGCTCATAATGTAATATAAGTTCAGCATTCATAAACATCTTATAATTGCTAAGAACCATATACAGAGCTGTCACTTTGCATAAAGCTCATAACGTCATACTATGGCTCATTATTGATGTTTATAAGACATTATTCTTTTTCACAAACTTGGAATTTTCAATCTGTTATGACGGGTTAGAACAGTTCTCCACGTGTCCTGTGGTGGTTATAATGAGGCCATGTCTATAATGCATTATAAGTACATTCATAAGACATTATAATGCATTCAGAAGGCTTCATAAGATTTTATTAATGTTAATAACCATGCATGACAACTTATAATAAGGTTTATAAAGTGATATAAGCGATATAAGTGATATAAGCTTACGCAGTGCTACTTAAAACTCAAAAAGTCATGCTATAGTCTATTATTAAAGTTTATAAGACATTATTGGATTTCAGGCACTTAAAGTTTATAATTTGTTATGATACACAGCAGTTCTCCATGTGTCATTATAACTCAGTCTGGTGTTTATAACGTGATGTCTAACATGTTTGCCATAGAGGTTATGTCTATATCGCCTTTAAGTACATTCATAAGACATTATATTGCATGTATAAGGCTTTATAAAACTCTTAATGTCTTATGAATGTGCTAATAATGCATTATAGATATGACCTCCGTGAAAAAGAGACAACGGTGTTTGAAAGACAATCATCAGCACATTATAACTACACAGGAGCTAAGAGACTTTAGCCAGTTATAAAGACACATAACGAATCATAACAGTTTATAAATTCTAAGTTCTAAGTTTCTGAAATGTAATAATGTCTTATAAACATCAATAATACGCTATAGCAAGATTTGGTGAGTTTTATGTAAATTGACAGCACTATACATCTGTTATGATATATTAGAGCAGTTCTTTATGTGTCTATTATGATCGTTATGATCGTGTCTATAATGCATTATAAGCACTTTCATAGGACATCATAATGCATGTATAGCTAAGCTTAATAGTAGCTTAGCTATGCATACCTAATAGTAAGCTTCATAAAATCATACTAAATGTTTATAATCATGCATGACATGTTATAACAAGGTTTATAAAGTATTATAAGTGGTGGGCATGATGAATTATAAGTTCAGCATTCATAATGTTTTATGTAGCTTCTTTCAAACACTGTTGTCACTTTGTCATGAAGGTATTAATCACTATTAATGTTTAACTTATAATAAATTATGTCCACCACTCATAACACTTAATAAATCTTGTTATAACTTGTCTTGCATGATTATTAACACTTATACAGGGTTTTATAAAGCCTTCTAAATGCAGTGTAATAGACATGATCTAATAATAACGTCTCATAAGCATCAATAATAAGCTATAGCATGACTGTGAGGTGAAAGTAGTGACCGCACTGCATAAGCTTATTGGCAATTATAAGATGTTTATGAATGCTTATTTCCAGACCTTATAATACTTGTTATTACTTTGTTACTAGTTGCCATGCATGACTTTAAACATCAGTTTTAGAGTTTTATAAAGCCTTATAAGTGTGTTATAACATCTTAAGACTGTTTACAATGTCTTATAGACAGTTTTTGCTGCTTTTTTCTTTTTTGACTACATAATAAATCATCATAAATGCACAAAAATAAAAAGTAAAATTACAAATAAAAAGGGAGAAAAAACCTCATCATCTATTTTATTCTTTCTCTTCCTTAATTTAAAGTAAAACAAAAACAAAACCTGACATCTGCCTCCCTCAGTGGAAACAATAAAGAAATAATAAAGCGTCTTTTCCTTTAACAGAGGTGCAGTTTAGCACACAGGAGCTAAGAGACGAGTTAAAATGAGTCTGTTTCTGATGCTGAATGGATTCCTCTATGCAGATGAAGGTGCTGATGACGCCCAATAATCATTGATCTCCACTGCCGGCAGTCTCCAGCAGTTGCCCGCCCCGTCTGTAACACAGTCAGTTAAGGCCTCTTCCCCTGTCCCATTGATCCCTATCAACCTCATCAAAGGCTCCCGGGGCTTTGATGGGGCCAGAGGGACTGGTCCTGGTGGACGAGCAGGCGCTGCGACTCCCCTCATCAAATGCATGGTTTGGGAGGAGGAGGGGGGCAGAGGGATGAAGTGAGGCATTTAGGTCTTTACATTGTGAAATTTAAATTTCTCCCAAAATCTCTGAGCTGCAGGCAGTGACGCCGCTCACCTGAGGGCTCACCAGCTTTTATGGCAGGTAACAGTGAACATCCTTCCACCCTGACATGTAAAGTAACGTCTGATTAAAATGATTAAATCTCTCTCATCTTTTCTGAAATTTAAAACACAACTCGTGCCCTTTACAAAAGAGTGTTAGTGCCAAACATGAAGGGAAAAAAGGAGAGGAGGGAGAATATTTTTTTATTTTGTATGTTGAGAATAAAGTCAAGATGTTAAAAAATAAAGTTGAAATACAAGATCAAAGTCTTTGACTTCTCAAAATGCAAGAAGAAAATAAAAGATAATTAAATCTAAATGGCACGAATAGAGAAAGTTTTTCCTGCTCTTATTTTTTTCCTTTTGGCACTAGTTGTCTTCTGTAGCACCTGGGTGACGTCTGAAGCAGTTTATTCAATTTAATCAGCTCTTTTTTTGGCATGAAGTCTTTGATCAAACTTGTCACGAAAGCAAAAAGTCATATTAAACACAATAAGTACAATATACAGAAAACAGTAAACGTTAAAAGTGAAATAAAAAGAAAAGAATAAGGAGGAAATCTGTCCTCATATATATATTTCTTAAATGTTTAATATATTAATTTTCTGTTTTTTGATAGATGACAGAAATACACTCATTAATGTGGGAAAATGAAGCACAGGGACTCGATTAGAGCAGCAGGTCTCCCAGCAGGACCAGCCGGGATCAGAGCTAAGCTAACCCGGCTCAGACCTGAGACAGCGAGTCCACAGTCGACCCACTTTGATTCTTCATCAGTCCACATCCTCCTCCTCAAACCCCCACAGAACAAATGCAGATGCAGTGGCTCTAACAAGTTTGTCTGGAGGACGTACAAACGAATAAATAGAAAAACAACTGAAAGTGAGGAAATAAACTTGTTTTGTATCTTATAAATTAGTATTGATTAATCGATTGGTTCGGGAAAACGCACAAAATTTGCAACCCTAGAGGCGACTGTGACATCAGTGATTAAAAGTAACTAATACTCGAGTAGTTTTTGCACAAAATACTTTGTGCTTTAACTTAAGTATATTTCAAACATCAGTACTTTTACTTGTAATTGAATAATATTTTATTAATGTAGCTTGTATTGTTTGTATCTGATAAGATAAATGCAGTGCAGTAATATTTCCCTCTGAGATGTAGTGAACTACAAGTATAAAGTGGATCAAAAATACTCAAGTAAAGTAGCTCAGACTTGTAGTTAAAGTACTCTGACATGACAACAGGCAGGTGATTAGTACAGTTACAGAGTTCAAAGGGGTCCTGATCATTTGTTGTCCCTCCGTCACCTCCGTCTCTGCCCCTCCGTCTGTGGACGGTATCAGCTCAGCCTCCCATCCTGATCTGTGACACGCAGGACTCGCAGCTCTTTGATGTGACAGACAGATACAGATACAGATACAGATACAGATACAGATACAGACGGGGAAGGACAGATACAGATAGAGAGACGAGAGGACGGGACACAGAAACATGAAGAAGACACGTCAAGCAGCTCTAAACTGATCAGAATGATTTGTATGAAAAATATTTGCTTCTGAAAAATGTTTTGCTGATTATTAAGTACTTTTACATGTAATAGAGTATTTTTACATTATTTTATTAACCTTTAACTTTAAGGGATAGTTCACCAAAAATGAAAATTCAGTCATTATCTCCTCACCCTCATGCTGATTGAAGGTTTAGTTATTTTAGTCCTTCAAACTCAGAAAAACACTTTTGCAGAATCTCCCAAATGATGGAAGTGAACGGTGACCAGGTCCTCTGACACGGATCCGACATGTTGCGCCGCCATGTTTCTACAGTGGCCCAGAATGGACAAACCAAACACAGGCTCTTTTTAATTTTTCACGAGTTTCAAGGCCGCTGTACGTTCTCCTGAAAACCGATGAGACGAGGTGCTGCAAGGCCAGAAACTACAGACTGGTCCTTTAATGTAAAAGCAGGATTATTGCTTATTGATCATTTTCTCTGTTAACTGATCGATTGATTGGTTTGAAAATGATGTCATCAGTAAACTAACTTGTAACAGTAGTGGAGCAGAAGTAGAAAGTGGCATGAAAACAAAATACTCAGAGTACAGTTACCTCAAATTTCTACTTAGAGTACTTGAGTAAATGTACTTAGTTACATTCCAGCACTGAAAAGTTCAGACAACATCATGATTTTTTCTTTATTTTTTTCCCTTTTTCTTTTTTTTATATTTTTTAATATAATTTTATTTCATTATTTTTCTGATTGTGTTTCACTGTCTCCGCCTCCAGCAGGTTTATGGTCTCTGTCTCGTGTTGGTATCAAAGCACAGAGACTCTTTGAAGTGTTTCATGATCCTTAATGAGCTGTTAACACTCCTCCTCCTCTCCTCTCCTCTCCTCTCTTCTCTTCTCCTCTCCTCTCCTCTCCTCTCCTCCCCTGTCCTCCTCTCCTCTCCTCTCCTCTCCTCTTTACGCACAGACTGGAGGCGCACGGATCGCGCGCGCGGCCCCTTCTCTGCTCTCTCATTATCTTATCAATGGGAGCTTCTTCGTGATTGAGCCGATTAATCCTTTAAAATCGTCGATGTGTTTGACCCACGCACCATTTGCACACAAAACAGCGCCTGTCTTCCTGCGCAGAGACAGTCTCGGGTCTGTCCATCATAGAGGAGGAGGAGGAGGAGGAGGAGGTGATGAGCCACTTCACAGGTGGGATCATCGTCTGCGGCTCGTTATCAGTCACTTAACTTGATCCCAAAATCCCCAGTTCGGCAGTGAGAGAGACACAAAAGGTTTAAGATGATTTAAGGCGCCGCAGAAAAGATCGACCATCAGTTTCCATTATGTGTGACTGAATGTAACTAAGTACATTTACTCAAGTACTCTTCTTATCTACACTTTTGATGTACTTTAGGCAGTTTACCAGAGGATACTCCCATTTCATGCAACTTTTAGTATCAGTGCAGCTTCAGTCTGGCTCATTTTGTTCTTTTTAAATTGTTTTTAAATGTTGAAATTCACTTTAATTATATAAAACATACATATACTCAGTGATGGAAG
>JAJHUR010116178.1:2393-13270 GCA_027495735.1 Lutjanus campechanus | reverse complement strand
TAAACAAAAATGCATCGACTTGTGCATAAATAGTGACTCGCGTACAGTACGGGCGCGCACACCCGCCGTCTCCAGCTCCCTCAGACATCGCTCCACATGAGCACAACACGAGCTCAACCTGAGCCAATACATGCCTCTTCATACAAACAAGCATCCCTCATTCGCCCACTCTCACACATACACACACTCACAGCTTGTGTGTGGGCCATTGTGAGTGACAGTGAGTAGTAGCGGCAGTTATCTGTGTGTGCGCCGCGGTCGGTATGTGTCGTCTTAAAATGCCAACCGTGGGCGTCTTACTTGAAGATAAGATATTGAGAGATGTGAAGGCAAGGCTTGCAGACCAACTTGGGTACACACACTTAGTGCATCAAGATAAATGTGCAGAAGGTCTGTGTGTGTGTGTGTGTGTGTGTGTGTGTAGGGGGTGACCGAAAAGAGGAGAGAGTAAAGAGAGATGAAAATGCAGGAGGAGAGAAAGAGAGAATCCCATTCCAATTATCTCTCTAGGCCTATCCCTGTGACAAATGTCAGATAAGACTTTTGCAGTGATAAAACCCACCTGACCCTCAGGACTTCTGACCCGTCTCAGACTTGGTCGCACTAAGACTCTTGTTACATTGTCTGTCCTGATAGGACGCTGAGCCCAAAGGGGAAATGGGATTTCTTTCTCAGCTGAATTAATTCAATAAAATAAAGCAGCTTTTCTTTTTGGACCTCTTTCTATCTCTATTTCTCTTCTCTGTGTTTCTGTATTTGAGGAGCGGCAGGGTGGCAGCTAGGACAGCGGTTCTCAAAAAGAGTTGTGGGGACCCCCGGGGGTCCGCGGCACTCTGTCAGGGGTTTGTGAAAAGTTTTCAGATTCATTCATTTGAATGGTAATGACCTAAAGAATGATTTTATTTATTTACAGAAGGCTTTGTAGTTCAACGAATATTTATTTTTTTAAATTCTGAGTGATCTGAGTTTTTCTTCTAACCTGAAATATGGCTCAGTGACACAGCAGGTCCGCCAACACTATATAAGTCCAACGAATGAACGACACCACTTCCCTCACCCTCCCCAATGGTCAGTTACTTACCTTCAGTGATTCTCAGTCCAAATCAGCCCAGCAGTTCACTTCAGCTCACTTCAGTTCCAACAACCCGACAAAGAAGAAACAAAAAATACCATCCTGTCACCGTCCTCTGGCTCTGGTGGCTCATACATGTCTGGACATGTCCAATGAAGCTGCTGGCGGGAGCGTCCATGTTTCAGGTCATTTTCAGGTCGTAGTGGTGTTTGACACTGAGACAGCAGAGCGGACACGCCTCCAGTATTTCAGAGCAGAGAAAACTTTGACTGGAATTTGAGTTTTATATACTACTACTTATTTTTTTTAATCATTCAAATTTGGCTGATGTTTCTGTGGTGTCACAAACTCAGACTTACATTTATTACTGCTTTAAAAAAACTTTAAATCTAAAGTAGTTCACAGATTACAGTCTAATGTAACAATCTATAACTGTTCATAAATCTTCCTCCTGCCAGTCAAGGATGCATCACTCACACATCACCAATTGCAGGTGGAAACATGGTCGCTTTATTACATTAAAGTCCCAGACTAGGCCTAGTATTGGTCTTTTTATGTTTATTACTTTGCCTGTTTTATATCTTTCATTGTATATTAGGGTATTTAAAATAATATGAATAATCTGATTCTGCATTTTATTTTATGTAAGCACAAAGAGTGAAATACACTCTTTTCTCTTGTGTTGCTCTTTCACATAAATAAGCAGAACTGTAGACATAAAATAGGTTATGCCTAATTATTCCAAGGGGCATACATGAGGAGGCTCTTCCCTGAAGAAACTTGCACATTTCTTGATATCTCATGCAATTTACGAAACATCCTTATACCTACATGACAGAGTGAGTCGATTGTCATTAGCTCCAAAATCCAATGGAGAATACCAGCAGCAACAGGCTTTTTCGGAGCTTAGCTAGACTATGTAAGTCATAACTCATGTGACATTACACATGGTTTTTGTTCTAAAACAGTCACAGTTTGGTGAAGACTAATCATAAAAACGATTTGGGTCAGTTTAAGCAATGAAACTACAAAGGGAAGTCACTTATATAACCAAACTTAAGTAAGGCTGAGGGGTGGGCTTACCTAGTTTGAAAGGGGCGTGTCAGAGTAATTAAATGAGATGATGGGGAGCAGGTGTGGAGAGGAATCAGGGCCCACACGCCATTTCACAAAAGACTCAAACGCCAGACTCCTGGGTGAGAGTGTGTTGGTTTGAGCCATCCATCCACCCCACCTCATACTTTGTCATTCTTTATACTTCTCCTGTCATACTTACTAGGCCCACTAGAGTTACCTACCTAACAATGAGCAGAAATATGACTTGAAATAAGCCGCTTACACATTTGACCTAGGTGCTTGTTTTTCTGGTGAACACCAGCTGACAGTTTATGTTCACAAACTGCATGAAACTGACATGTGACTCACTGGGGCAACAGATAGTTATACAGCCAGTATCTGGGACTGCCTACTAATTATATGTTATGACTAAAAGTGAGGTTAAAGGTCATGTTTGCTGGCAGGATTTGTGGTAGATGGAGCCTCTGATGAGTGAATAAAAGAATGAAAATCTAAATTGATTGAAATCAAATGATTAAATAAGTAAAGACATGCCAAAATATCTTACAAGGCCACCATTGAAATTCAGTTCTGAAAAAAGGCTTTTCTCTTCTACACATATAATTAATGCAGTATGAGTCACTGAATAAAACTTTGGAGGGAAGTAAAAAGCAATGGAATGAAATAAAAAGAGAAAGGTTGCATATAAAATCCAAGCAGAGGACCATCTGATATCTTAATGAAATCCCAATTTAATTAGGCTTCCTTGCAGCCTAATGTGAATTGGACGAAAAATTTCTTTAAAATGTTTAATTAAAAATGGGGAATTAGCTAAAGTGCATGAGCAGTTTATTGATAGACCATGCAAGGTGGGCTTTAGATGACTAGTTAACTGCTGTCTCTGGTCAATAAGACCAATAACATGCATGTCTCCAGGTGAAGGATTCACCTGAAGCGCAAGTGACCCTGGTCCTGGAACACTACAAGCTCCAGCTGTGTGGTTTTAAAAGGTAAACCTGGACTACTTCCTCTTTTATTCATTTATTTTGAAGAGTGTATTACTGGTCACTGTGTCCCTTGCTTACTTAATAGAAAAAACATCCATCCATCATCCGTAACTGCTTATCCTGACGGGTCACGGGGAGCTGGAGTCTATCCCAGCTGACATTGGGCGAGAGGCGGGGGACACCCTGGACAAGTCACCAGTTCATTTTAGGGCTGACACATAGACTCGTGCTGACATTCACACCTACAGGCAATTTAGAGTTATCAGTTAACCTATTATGCTGCCAGAGTACCCAGACAGAACCCACACGGACATGGGGAGGACATGCAAACCCTGCACAGAAAGGTCCTGCCCCTGCCACAAACTCCCCAGCCCAATTCCAACTCAGAACCCTCTTGCTGTGAGCCGACAGTGCTAACCACTGCACCACCGTGCCGCCCACAGAAAATGCAGCGGTGAATTATTTCTGCATCTTGTTGTTAGAATTAGCAGTGTAACCCGGGATTGCAGATTTACACCAGGCACGGCTGCGCCGCGTCACGGCTGCACCGCAGTTTTGGTCCGTCATACTCGCAACTTCAATTCACACCAGCAGGATTTCAGAAGCGGAGCAGTTGTTGACTTGTTTACTTCGTCGTTTTGGGTCATTTTTCCTTGATTTTTGTGCTTCTACCATGGGTAAGAAGTCTGGTTATGTGGTTTCTTTTTTGTATGTTTTAATTGTGTTTAATGTTGTTATTTCCTTCTTTATTGTGCTGTAGTCTTCAAAGTCATGGATCAAAGTTTTGGAGCTTTGTTTAATTAAAAAATACATCTCTATAATCATCTCAATATTATGAAACATACCTGTTGTCGCCGGGTATGACGTAATGTTGAATGAATGAAGTGAAATACAATCCGTCGTTGACACGAGATGTTTTATTTTGAAAATTTACCGGATTCACTATGCTTTCCGTGTCGGGCCTTCCTGTCTGGTTCGATCTCATCTGAGCAGCTTGACACGCCATCCGTCAAAAACAGACTTGCTGCGTATTCTCTGCGGAGCGGAGCGCCGAGCCGCTTCTGGGACGCTGCTGACACGCGGCGCATCTGGTGTAAACTCGAGCATTGACTAGAATGGCTGCATATTGCTCCGAGTGCCGCGGCACAGCCGCGCCTGGTGTAAATTAGGGGTAAGATATCTGACATGCCCTCAACATGTCCTCATACCTAAACAACAGTCAACTGACAATGATTCCCAAAGAAACTTATATTGACTGGGCCACACTACCTGCAGATGTGCACTGTGAAACTATATTAAAAGGTGTCATGTTGCTGGTATGATGTCGATATGACTGTCAGTTGATCATTTCCACTGTCTATTCTTGCTGAGAACCGTGAGTGGGGGGAAAAAAAAGGCAATATGCCAACTCTCTAGATGAAGTACGGCTGCAGCCGTGCTGCTAATGCAAGCTGTGAATGCTCTAACCTGTTCCTCGAAGCATATGTGCTACTTTCACAGGCAGTGTAGCCCGGGTGTACAGTATGCAAGTTACCTTATGTTGAACATGTTAACGGTCACAGGTCCACTCCTAAAACTACGTGATAAGGTTTAGGAAAATATCATGGTTTGGGTTAAAATAAATGAGTAACATTACGCAAGTCACATAACTTTATGCAAGTCAAGTGACACAATGTAAATTAAATAACTTAAAAATTTAAATAAGTCAAGTGTGACTTTTGGTTTCACATATGACTAGAATTCCGGTCTCCTGGGTGAAAGTCATGTGTTTTATTTACCCATCTATCCAACCCACGTCCTCCATATGTGGACTTTATCACTCTTCATACCATTCCCGTCACAATTACAATGCGTACACTAAATATGGGTTGTAATAGAGAGGTCTGTTTCCGTCCACAATGACAGGTCTTAATTGTTCTCTCTCTTCGTTGCAGATAAAAGGACCAGGAGTCACTGGATAAAACACTTCAGGTAAGATAGTGGTACAAGGTGCAGCGACGTTGGTGTTGGTGATGTATATTGTGGTGTTCTCACGCAAAACTAAACTAAACTTAAACAAATCTACCACAAACTGAGACTGTCTCAAGGCCTTCATCCTTATGTGTGTGTGAGTGGGGAAGGGGAGGTACACTGCCTGGCCAAACAAAAAGTCACCACCCGGATTTAACACAGCAAATAAGTAAGAGCCTTCCACTGGATAATTACTGCAGTGATTAATATGTTTCAGCTGGCAACAAGTTATTTAATCCTAACTGATGCAGTGAGCAGCTTCTTATTTCTTAAACAACCATGTCAGAAGACATATCCTGTGGTCATGGAAAAGATGTTACTCTGTTTCAGAAGGGTCAAATTATTGGCCTGCATCAAGCAAAGAAAACAACTAAGGAGGTTGATGAAACTACTAAAACTGGGTTAAGAACTGTCCAACGCATTTTTAAAACCTTTAAGGATAGTGGTGAACCATCATCTTCAAGGGAGAAATGTGGTCGGAATGGTCATTATCGGAGATCACGTAAACGTTTGGTGAAATCAAATCGTAAAAATCAACAGTAGAACTCACGGCTGTGTTTAATAGTGAAAGTAAAAGCATTTCCACATGTACAATGTGAAGAGAACTCAAGGGATTGGGACTAAACAGCTGTGTAGCCTTATGACTAGAGGCTAATCAGAAAAAAAAAGGCTGCAGTTAGTTAGGACGCGTAAAGAAAGCACTCTGAAGTGATGGAAAAAGGTCATGTGGTCTGATGAGTCCAGATTTACCCTGTTCCAGAGAAGAGACATGGATGAAGTGATGCTCCCATCATGCCTAGCGCCTACTGTACAAGCCTGTGGGGGCAGTGTTATGATCTGAGGTTGCTTCAGTTGCTCAGGTTGAGGTTCAGCAACATTATGTGCCCAAAAAAATGAGGTCAGCTCCTACCTGAATATACTGAATGACCAAGTTTTTCCATCAATGGATTTTTTTCTTCCCTGATGGCACGAGCATATTCCAAGATAATAATGCCAGGATTCATCGGGTTCAAATTGTGAAAGAGAGGTTCAGGGAGCATGAGACATCATTTTCACACATGGATTGGCCACCACAGAGTCCAGACATTAACCACATTGAGAATCTTTGGGAAAATGAATGCAACTCTGGACAGAAATAAATGTTGTGACATTGCTTAAGCTTATTGAAACGATGCCATAGCACATGCTATAATCAAAGCCAAAGGCAGTCCAACAAAATAATAGTGTGTGACTTTTTTGGGGGGCCAGTCAGTGTATACTGTCATTCCTATAAGTACCTTGTAATTCAGAAAACATAAAAACAGAGAGAGAGAGAGAGAGAGAGAGAGAGAGAGAGAGAGAGAGAGAGAAAGATATATTGAATAATGATCAAACATCGACGCAAAGCTGCAGTGGACTGAATACTGTACAAGTACTTAGAGTTTCTTAGAGTTCTCTTAGAGTTCAGAAAGTGATTGGGATTGACCAAAGATGCACAAATGATCAATGTGAGCAAGCTTTCATCATCCAGAGATGGATGGTCTCATGCAGAGCTTTATTAAACAGTGAAAACATGATTCATACAGTAAGTTCACACGTCAGGGCAGTTATGATTGAGATAAATACTTAATGGTTTGCGTTGCAGGAGTTTGTCCAGACTGTCATTAGATATTTTCCCTTTGAAATGCTGTTTGGCAAGGAAACCGGAGCTTTTTGGACTTGAAAGGCTTACAGTGGGGAGCCTCTCCCGTAGACTTCTCATTTATACCCATAATCTTTTTACTTCCAAACTGATACATTGACAGGAGGTCTTTGGGGCTGTTTGGACCCCCCGGTGCGTACATCCACCAGGGTTGTGCTGGATGGATCCAAAGCCTCTTTTGGTTTAGGGAGGTGTGTTAGCGGAATGTTGCTTAGAACTGAATGTGGTGCTCGCTTTGGTTTTTGCCATCACAGCTGGCTCAATTTTAGTGAGTCAGTGGTTTCTAAGGATATAATCTCCTCTCCTGCAGAGAGGCCGGCACAGAAGCACATTCACACAAGTTGGTATTAAATGAATACTGTCATGAACTGTGCTTTATGTTTGTTTAAAAACTGTTCAGTTGTACGTTCAAACCTGTCATCAAGCTGTCTAATTTCTGACAAGTTGTTTCACCGTCTGGATTACTCGCGGTTGATCCCTCTTGAGTATCAGCTTCAGATATCTTATCATCTGTGCCACTTTCTATATGATGTCTCTTGCATAGGACTGTAACTCCACACTGCTATCAAACACAGAGTTTCTGCATTTGGCTGCAGGGATGAGAGTCGCCCATTTTTGGAAGAGGTTGGCAGCAGACACCGCAGTGATGATGTTTCCTCCTCCGTGTCATTTTATTGTTTCTTTCTCTGTCCTCCTCTCGTTATGTGACTCTTCTATCTTTGTCTTTATTATTGGAAAAGAACCCACCAGAGTCGACAGCCAAGTACAAGTGAAACTGCACTGTGCAAACACGATGAGTTAGTCATGCGCTGCCTCAGAATTGCTGAAATACAGTATATATATATATATATATATATATATATATATACATATATATACTGCTATATTACCACTGAGATGAACAGTGGGTGCCACAGACATACACGAGGAAAAGGTCATCATAAACTTGTTTTTCATAAATTAATGTAAAACATTCATCTGGAATATTTACAAGAATTTGAGTTTTAGATTCCAGTATTTAAAAAAAAATCTGGGTATTTAAAGGTACCCAATGGAGGTTTTGGCCACTGGTAGTCCTGTGGAGGCATGTTTTTATGAACTTGTATGGAAGCACAGAAAGTGTGGCTGTGAAAAATTGAATCTTAAAAGAACTCAATACTTCCATCCATCCATCCATCCATTGTTTGTAACCGCTTATCCTGACGGGTTGTGGGGGGCCGGAGCCGATCCCAGCTGAGACTGGGCGAGGGTCAGGGTAAACCCTGGACAAGTCGCCAGTTCATCACAGGGCGAAATTGTGAAATTTAATCAGTAATGGATACTGTACTACACTTTGAAATTCAAACACCACTGAATTAATAGCATTTAGATCATTTACGATGAGAGCCATCCAGCTTAATAACCCTTTTTGAAATTTCCAGGAGGGACTTGATTTTAATAATTAATTTATGGATGATGAATTGAGATAGAAAATCAAGTGTCAATCTGCCATAATGCAGAATCTGTAGGCAAGGGACAAGATTTTGGTATCGGCAATGTTCTGATTACTGTAGTCCGTTTGTAGTTCAGGTGGTACTCACCAATCATGTTTGAGCAGGCTTTGGTTGCATGCAGGTGAACAGTCCGTAACAGCCTCTCTTGCTCCTCACACGGCCTACTCCATCTTCCTGCTCCTGTCCTGTCCAGCCTACTGATTGGTGCGGTCCTCCTCCACTCCACCAATCACTGGGATGCAGCTGGGGGAACAACAACATATGAACTCGGCGAGAGCGTCAGACTGGGCGGCTGACTTTCTGACATTTGGCTTGCCAGTTGTGCCTCTCGATGCTGTTTCTTGTGTATGTCAGTTGTGTAGCATGAGGCACTTTGTTGTTGTACAAAAAGGACTGGAGCAGGCGTTAGGTCTAAAAACTGATGATATTGTCACAAACGTAGCATCTGATGTCTGTTTAGATACATCAGGTATTAGGGGTGCTCTCTCTTTTATATTTCTGTTTCTATCAAGTTAAGTTATTTAGACAGGGTTTTTGTTTTACAGGTATTTCCTTTGTTGTTACCTTTAGCCTGTAGTTAGCTCCTCTTTTGTGAGTCTTCCTTATGCTGTATTTCTTTTGATGAGTTGAGCAGCACCCATTGGCTCTTTCTCCTCTGTTTGTCAATTTTCCAACATTGTGTTAAATAAATAAGCTGTTTTTTAAAAGGTATTTTTTGGGGCATTTTTTGCCTTTATTTGACAGGACAGGCAGAGAGTTGACAGGAAACAGGGCAGAGAGAGAGGGGATGACACGCAGCAAAGGGCCGCAGGCGGGAGTCGAACCAGCGGCCACTGCAGAGGACCAACAGCCTCCATACATGGGTCAGACGCTCTACCAACTGAGCTAAACGTCTATCCATCCAGTCTATTTTACCATTTATAACTGGTTTATGTTGGATTCCCTTTTCTACCATGAGCTAGGAGTCATGACAGATGTAGAACATATTGGCCTAAATATAATCTCAGTACCCATCAGCTATTGTCTGTGTCATGGTTTTGGTTTTGTGGTCATCTTATTTCATTTTGTAGGTTTTGCCTCCTGTCTTTACTTCCTCGTCTGTTTTCCTGCCCTTTTGAGTTTACTGTCAAAGTTCAGTAAAAGGAGAACCCGAAAATGCAGACACATGAGCGAGTGAACAAAAGATAGATTTACTTACTGGAAGCAAACAAAGAAAAGGTGGCTGAGGTCTTCAGGTAAAAGAACAAACAAACTCCAAAGTCCAACAAAGAGTGAAAACGAGTCTGAAATCATAAAGTAGGATCCAGAACAAAAAACAGGAACAAGGGGAACACTCGGGAGCAGACACAGAGACACTGGAATCGACACAGAAGACCTGACAACTTAAGGAGGGAACACAAGCTGACTAAATGCACAAAAGGGCTAATCAGGGGCAGGTGAAACCAATCGGAAATCAACAACAGACAAAGACAGGAAGTAAAGACACAGGAATATGAGACAAAGGAGAGGCAAAAACAACAAAATAAAACAGGAAGTGACTGCCACAAAACCCAAATCATGACAGTCTGATGATGATGTGACTTTATACTACTTCAAAATGTGTTCATAGAGATTAGCCAAAACGTTGTCCATTCTGGCATCTGAAGTCGCTAATGTGACTGTAAACCATGACAACAGAAAAGGTAGTCTTTGGCTAGATATAGCTGGATATGGAGGCAGGCCTGAAACACTGCCAATTGCCCCGAGAGGCTAAACAGTCATTGGGTTTAAAGATGACATTTTATCAGTCATATGGGCCAAGAAAGTCCAGATACACAACATGAAACCCCAGACATTCACATTTTTTATCTGAATTTTTAAAACTGGGGGAAAAAAGTTTGTTGTACATGTAATCATCAACAGAAAAAGAAAGAAATTCCAAACCCAATGAAATTCAGATTGAAAGTCAAATATTTTAATGCTATGAATTTTGTAATCATTTAGTAATCCACACTGATACAATTTCACAATTAGGCACTCGGTTTCTTCTAACATTTAATTATTGTGGCCTTTGTTTGCTTCCGTAGAAGGTCCCCGCTTTGAATGTAAGTCATGCCCACGCACAGACGCATTACTGCACAGTTTCACACTTGGTGGCATCAACACAATAAAGAAACATAACAGTGTGACAGCATAAGTATAGAAGAAGAAGACGGGGCAAATAAGGATACAGTGATTCAAATTTCAAATTTTCTACTGAATTTTTCCTCTTTTTTTTTTCAAAAATTACGGAGCCCCTAAAGTGTCATGAAGAAAAAAAAAACTATCTCGTGCGCATGTTTTAGTATCTCGTGCGCACGAGATACTAAAACGTGCGCACGAGATACTAAATCGTGCGCACGAGATATTAAAACGTGCGCACGAGATATTAAAACGTGCGCACGAGATACTAAAACGTGCGCACGTTTAAGCTAAATCGTGCGCACGAGATACTAAAACGTGCGCACGAGTTACTAAAACGTGCGCACGAGATACTAAAGCGTGCGCACGAGATACTAAAACGTGCGCACGTTTAAGCC
>JAJHUR010116176.1:26596-60200 GCA_027495735.1 Lutjanus campechanus | reverse complement strand
TTTTTTTTTTTTAAAGACACCACCACCCAAAATGCAAAATATTTTTCTCACTACAGCCCCGTGCACACTGCTTCAACATGTTGAGATGTCCAAAGAGATAGAGGCCTGCCCTGCCCACTTACTGTCCAATGAACTGGTCAAAATAATCAGGAAGAAATTAATCTTAGCACTACCTGAAGGAAAGAGTTAGAAAGACTGAATGAAAGCAACAGATTGAGAGGCAGCCTGAAGGAAACCACCACAACTAAATAATCATACCAAAGACACACAATAATCCCCAAACACAACAAAACAAATCTTAATCCATAGTATCTGGACACGTGCAGCTTTTAACCACACTTGTCTCTTTATTTTGGGAGGGCTGATCTCCCAAAGCCCAAGCAAAATGAGATCATGGTGCGTCCGCTCAACAACAGGAAGTGCAGCATCACCATCTATAGGCCGCAGGGGCAATGACACTCTGCAGAGCCGTATCAACAGCTGCCTTTTACACAGTGCCTGCTCACACATGTAGACACACATTGTGCCTACAAACACCACTTTCAGAATCAATTACTCACACACCACAGGTCACAGAACAGTTCATTACTGTTCAATTACCAGTGAATGTTCAATAGCAAGCCCATTACAGGGGAAAAGTTTCACCCTCGCTGCCAAGACAACATGAGAGCGAGTATGACATTTTAATGATACTATTAAAGATGAGCAAGAGAAGAGTGCAAACAAATAAATTAAAGCAGATTATGATGAAATAAAATAGAGAAAACGGGGGAGCGAGCAAGCTTTGGCATCAGTGTAACTAAAGAAGAGGCTGTATTGATCAACTGTATCCCATTAACCTGACTTGCCATTTATCTAACTGGGATCCATAATAATATTATGATCTCTGTTAATGTTTGATATGTTAAACGAGTAGCAACTGCACATCCAAAAATGAGTACTGTAGTCCAAATAGCAAGTTGGAGTCATAGACTGTGTATTAAATAGGTTGAAACCCTATTTAATATGCTGTCTATGGTTGATGCATGTTGTTTGCCCCCTCCTCCTCCTCCTCCTCCTCCCCAGATGTGAAGAAGTTGAGTCAGGCTGTACGAACACTGCAGGAGCACATGACACACGCAACAGTATAATGTGACAATTACAAGTGACGACAAGTCCTACACTGTAGGTTTATCAGCTGTTTATGTCAGTTGTTGTAAAGCTAAGCCCGTTATATCCTAAAAACAAATCCCACTGCTCTGAAAATACACACTCACCATTAACATATTGCTGAATTTAATAGTTATAATGTCTACTTCCTCTCAGTGATTATTAATGAACTTTTCGATTCATACACAAACGCTCCTTCGCTGAATTGCATTAATCTGCATTAATTTAAACTCTAATTAATATGAAAATGGCAAACAAAAACGGACCCAGAACAGTTTCCTTAATCTCTGATGGCGCATAATGGTCATTTTATAATAAACTCCAGAGTGCACTCAGTGGAGCTCAGAACCAGACAAAAGGCAATAGGTGGTGAAGCACCTACCACATGGCCACCACAGCAGAGAGATTTGTAAAGTTCTGCCAACATTAATATGACCCCCATGACACACATTGTCCCGAGCTGAAACAAGATATTAAACTAAAGCCTCACTTGCGGCTGCTAGCAGCCAGTTAAATAGAGTGAGGAGTCAGCTGTAAGTGGTCATATAAAACAGAGGAGTACAGAGGACTGATTGAGAGCTGAACATCATGATGTCACTGTGAAGTTGACCTTTGACCTTTTGGATATAAAATGCCATCACCTCATCATTTTATTTTATTCGATATTTGTGTGTAATTTTGTCATAATTAGCAAATAAATTTGTTTAGCTGGGTCACTGTGACCTTGACTTTTGACTTTTGACCACTAAAATCTAATTTGTTCATCCTTCAAGTGAACACGTGTGTCTGAAGAAATTCCCTCGAGGTGTTCTTGAGATATCGTGTTTACAAGAATGTGATGACCTGAAAACGTGATGCCTCTGGCTGTACAAACATAAAGGCATCAAAATCATTTTTAAAAAAGTGTTTTCAAAAATTCTGAATCACAGAGATCCTTTGGCATCCAGTCATGAATTTGCACAAAAAAAATTAGGCTGATCGGTCCCGTGGTATTCAAGATTAGCTGTTGACAAGCTAGGTCCAGTGATCACGCACACGCTCACTCACACACATGCACACACAGAAGCGATTACATGATCCCCTCCTGGCTTACATGTGGTAGAGATAAATAAAGTAAATGTATTCCAGATTTCTCCTTTAACACTACAGAATAAATGGAGAAACTACATGTTTTCCTGCATTGATTCATACAGGTTGTTCAAGTTCTGCATTCCCTTCGATTGCGATTCACTTGAGAGACTTGAGTCTGCAGCAGTTAAACTCTCTGCTGTTGCTAATTAGGCCACACTTGACACACCTTTTCGCATCTTTCTTCCTGGCAATTATTCCAGCAGAACACACTTCTAGTAAACAGAAAGCTTACTCTTCCCACTTCTTCTACATTTGGATTTATTGTTTCTTTCTCTACTTTTCTTTTTTCATCCCCCCCAAATCCCAAAACAGTCTGCCTCCCAAGTGGAAAGCCACAGCACTTGCTTTAGGTTTCATCAGATGAAATTCGACGAGGTAGCAGGAACATGAAAGAAAGGACTGAAATGACAGAAACACTTCCGAGCTGAACAATCATCAGTTGATTAGGTAACATCCATGCAAATGTTCCACAACATTTTGAACTCTTGCGGCGTTTTTACAAAGATACAAAACAGTCGATCAATACATTTTTAGTCAGCACCGACAAAGAATTCAAACAAAAAAGCTCCCCTGCTTTTCTGAGATTGGAGGTTCATGTTTTTGCAACATATTGTATTTTTATCTTTTAATGTTTTGCCAGTAAACACATGGACTCAAACTATCTCTGGCTGCTAGTGAAAATATATCTTTTTTTTCTTTTCTTTTTGGGAAGGAAAGCACACATTTTCTCCAAAAGGTATCTGTTTAATAGAAAAACATACTGTGGAATCTGGTTATGAAAAGCTAGAGTACTACAACAGTTTAAAAAATACTCAAGACACAGAGGACAGATACAGAGCACCATGTCATACTCAAGTAACTCAAGTTACAAGAAAGTCTAAATGTATTGAGTCCACCATGTTGCACCGCCTTGTTTCTACAGAACCCCTATTAGAGTCACCTCTAGCTATGTAAATAGCTGTATGTAAGTAGTTTGGCAGCACCTCGTGGTGGTTTTTTGGTGCTAAACCAAGAGCACAGCATCACCTGACCTCGTAGCCACAGGAACCTCTAAATGAAGGCAGGTGTGCTTTAATTAAAGTCTGTGAAAGACGCCACAGGGATACAGGCTTCAAACGCTGCATTTTTCGGTTATTTTTGTTTGATGAATTAGTTTATTCCCCACTGATTTCTGCAGAAGGCCTGTTTATTTGGGAGGAATGCTTGTTTGGGGTTTTGATTTTGTTTATGATGCAACAGTCAGCCAAAGAATTTTACAGCCTCCCAGCAACTCTCAATGCACCGTTCAAAAAACATTGGACCACCCGACCACCCAAACCATTGTGGATGATCAAACAGTGAGCACTGACTAACCAAAATGTTTTATTTAATGGCATCTGTGCGCAGCTATTTCAGACATCTTCCAATTTAACATTAGTTTGGAACAGGGGAGGTTCTTGGGGGGGGGGCAATAGAGACCCTTCCAAGATTCAACAATAATAATTAAATTAGCTTTTTTTTTTGCAAAGATATGGCACTGGCACCAAGTTATTGAAACAATACTGTCCCTGAAACACAAAAACTAACCTGTAAGTTACTGAAACAAATACCAAACAACTTAATATACAGTTAGCAAGATTAGTCCAGTGGTATCCAAGCTATAGGGGTCTGGCCCTTTCAAAGAGGCACAAGTTAAATCACAGGGGTTGTGGGATGATTAAGCAGAGAGAGAAGAAGAAAAAACTTTGCTTTACTTGGAAAGTTTAATCTCTTTCTGCAGAAAGGAAAAATCACGCTTTGCTGAAATAATATTTCCTTCTGAAATGTAGTCGAACTGAAGAATAAAGTAGCAGAAATAGAAATACTAAAAAGTATAAAGTGCAAGTACTTCAAAACTGTACTCAAGGACATGACTAAATGAACTTTTCTTTCCACATTTACATGCACAATAACAGATACATGAAAGGATGCACTGTCACTAACTTTCAACGATCACATTACGAAGACACAAATGCCTCATTTACGTCATTCATTGCTCAGAGCAGGTGACTGAGATGATATTTCATCTAACTGGTGTTAGTATTAAACTTTCCCATCATGTTGATAGGCACAAAGGCTTCGCTTCCAACTTCAATGCATCCATTCACTCTTTTGTCATTTTCGATGAAATGAGGGCTAAAAATGGGCTCAAGAAAACCTTGGGTTGCACTTCATATGATCCTGATTCACTTCTCATTATGTCTATTGCACAGCAGTATTCAAGTTGTTCTTTTCTGCCTAGTCTGACATTATAAGGGCACAATCATATAGATTTGAAAATAATTACTTTTGTGAGAACCACAGGCAAGACTTTAAGAGTCAGTTTACCTTCATCACAAAAAGAAACATATAGTATTTTACCCACTTATCCTTTACTGTATCTCACCAGCAAGGTAGTTTCAAGAGATCCTCTGCTAAGACTTCTGTCACTGCTCCAGTATGTGGAGGTGGTTGAAATTTGGTTTGTGGTGCTCAAAGCATTGCAAAATGACATTTGAAAAACTCAGCAGTAATGTGTCTTTCCAGAAGCGATGTCCCGGTTGCTCTGGATAATCTCCAGATGTCTCTGTGGACAGGTTTCACTTGAACCACTTGTTCAAAAATAGTCCCAGTGAAGGCTGTTGACAGCGAGGCATGGCTGGATGCTGAGGGTAACTGGCAACATAATGTTTTGTGATAAGTGTAGAAATCCTGTAACACAAAAGAAGAGGAGGGGTGAAACAGCACACATTCAAATAACAGCTAGACGAGTTTAAATACAATGTGTCACAGTGTGCATAACTAGAAAGCGTGTGAAATACATTAACGCTAAAGGATTGTACAGGATGACATGTTCCTTGTATGTAAGTTGTTTTTGTTTTTTTTAATTCCCATTGCCAGTAGACTAGTTTGCCTTTCTGTTTTGTTTTGGGGTTTTTTTCTGATGTGCTGTGTTCCACATAACAAACACACCAGAAAACAGGGTCAGTAGACAGAAGAAGGCATCATGGAGGAATGTTGCAGTGGTTAGTATTTTTTTTAAAAACATGTTTTACTTAAGTCACTCTTTCAAACTCAACGCTGACTGATTTGGAACAAAGTTTGTGCACTCCAGTTCATGGCTGAAATGACAAAGAGTCGCAGAAGTTACTGACAGAGGCGGCAAGCCTTCATAGCTTCACGCCGGAATAAAAGGAAAAAATTTAGTGTGTCTGCCCGGGTGTCGTGTTTCCATCACTGCCCAGCGAAGCTGGACCTGCAGAGTCCACTGACACGGGAATGAGTGCAGGTTGAACCCCTTTTCTACTAAACACCAAAGCCAGACATAAGTGGATATTTGTGGGTTTTTTCAAGTTTAAGTTTCAAGACCCTACACTCTTTAGCTGCCGTAAATACTTAATAAAACACAGGGGCATATGACATGGGGGAAACGGTATGTATAAACATTATGTACAAGTATACAGGTCTCCATGTGATGAGGGCGTAAAAGATACTAAAATGAATAGTTGTGGATGTGGGGAGGGGCCCATAGAGAATATCTTTGTACGAGGTGTGCTGCACCCCTGCTGATTATATTAATTATGTTATATTTATATTAATCTATGGCTGAAAATAGTCTCAAACACACATATCACCTCTGTTTGAGTAACATTTGCTAAAAACTACATTGCAAAGCTGTTTTAGGAAACTTCTCAGCCTTTTTTACATGTTCTGTGGGAACGAATGAAGATGGAAGAGCTGCAGACAGGTTGGAAAGTCAGACAGCTTTAAGAGATGGAAACGTTTTTGCTACTGGTCTTTTCATGGGGTTTGTTGATGATAGCAAAACTATAGAATATAATCAGCTATATCTTTTAAGGCAGGCATACGGTATTCCCATTACTGTTTAATCCAGTGGTTCTCAAACTGGGGGGCAGGGCATAGAGCCACTGCAGGGGCATGGATGGAATAAAAATATGGAATGAAACCAAGTTCAATAAATATGATAAATGTAGGCAAAATAAACAAACAAGAGGTTGCTGGTGCAATCATGCTGACCTTTATTTTACTCAAATTAAATTTGAATCCTTTTTTGTTAGTTGCTTTCCCAATTATCGTTAATGATTGATTAAAAAACACTGGGGTGATTGGGCGTGAACTTTTTTCTGCTTCTGAACGGAGGCATGACACAAAAAAGAAAAGAAAAAGAACAACTGTGCTAATGATATATGTGGCTTAATGTTTCCAAATTTTATCTGCTCTGTATACTCTGTGTGAAACTCTGAAATATTGTTTCTACCTTAATATGAATGCTGCATTCCTCTGACAGTTGCTATTAGGTGCTATTGTTGCAGTAGAGAAGAGAATGATGAGAGATCAAGCTCATGATAACGTTATCAGAGCGATTAATGCAGTCGTTATGTAAAAACAATAATGGCTTTTATTTGTCACAGCAGAAAAAATTCAAACAGGTTTATTTGTTAGCAGCTTATTCATTAAAATGTTTTGCATCAGAGAGTAAAATAATTTGTATAAAAACAAACATATTTTAGAAAAGTGTACAAAGAACAGAAAAAACAGGAACATGAATATATTATGAGGCCATAAATCAAGCAGAAGACAATGAAAGTGTCAAAATGTTGAATTATTTCAGAGAACACTGCATGTTTGATCAGGGCTTTGAATCTTCCATGAAAGCGCGTTTCCTTCTTCAAATGCTCCCTGCAGAGTGTGGTCTCACAGTGAAAAATAAGAGAGAAGGAGCGACAAGAGAAAGTTGGCTGGCAAGTACTGGCTCCCCTGGCGTCTTTTCCAGCACACAGCCAAGATGGCCATATTGTGTCTCTAAACAAATCGAATGGTTGGCACTGTGACAAGCCAGCCTCTGTGGTGTTCAGATTCACCGAGTCAGCACGACTGTGCTCCTTCATTCCCAGGTCACCGCATGCAGCAGCCAGCAGGGAGCCTCCGTCGTGTTTACTCAACTGCTGGATGGCAACTGTGTCATTAGTCTTTTGGCTGCGAGATGAAAAAAAAAAAATAAAACAAGACGCACTGATTACTTTGTGCTAAGTTTTTAAACTAAATGCAGTCCATCTTCAGTTCTTTCCAATTCATTAAGTTATATTGTGACTAAAGATCCCCGCTGGGTGGAGGCTGAGCCTTATTTATATAATTCAAAGAATGGGCATTTAACCACAGACTCGAGGGTTTTACTAAACAGATAAATTTCTCTCTCTCTCTCTGGAGTTTCACAGCACACACGCACACACACACACACACACACCTTGTTTTTGGATTTGTACAGTATTATGTCTTGGAAAGAGTACTACAGATCTGTGCTCAAGTGCTGTTATTTTGCTGAAATATTACTCAACTACAAGTGAAACTACTGGTGTTAAAAATACTAGTAAAAAAAAGTATTTACTTTTTAACCACTGATGTGTAATACGTACATTGAATGCAATCAAAAGATCTTTCTGTTTCTGCAAATATTCATTCTAAATTACATCCAACTCCTGCACTGCTCTGGTCAGTTGTCACCTCTCCAAACCTGAAGTGTTATTTTGTTGTGTTATTATTGGCTACGAAAAAGGAGACGAAAGTTTGGGATATTAATTCAAACTGAAAGCTCTCTCAATGGTGCATTATGATTTTAAAAGTAGTGAAGTAAAAAAGTGGATTACATAATGTAATGCATACTTAAATAAGAGTAAAATTACAGACTTGGAAAAAATATTACAGTACAAGTATACTCTCCAAAAAAATACTTTATTACAGTAAAATGAGTCGTTGGCTTTTGAATATCATGACTTGCACTCACTGAACTCATCCTTAAAATAATTTTCAGTATGAACGATTTTATTCTGTTATTTTTTCTGATAAATAGATCAATAATTTGGTCTTTAAAAGGGTCAGTGGGAAATGTCACAACTTCCAAAATTTAAATGGAAATCCTTGAATGTCTTGTTCTTCCTGACCAGCAGTCCAAAACATAAAAATATTCAATTTATAATTACATAAAATATAGAAAAGCATATTTGATTTATTTAATTTTCAGTAGACGGATTAATGAATTGAATGACCAATTGTTTCAGCTGAAATACAACAAATACATCCTTCGTAACTGTCTTCAAGAACAGCAGAAGTATTTTGTGATCATTGTTTCTGGTCATCCTGCCCCACGTCACACCTGCACCTTCCACAACTGTTAGAAATCACGGTTTAGCTATTGTGTGTTAAAAGCAGACCCTGCTGTCTGTATTTTCTTGTTTTCTCATATTTGTCAGTGTTCAGGATTCAGTCAAAACGTAGCGACCAACAGTTACGTTGGTGTCTCTGTCTCTCTCCTCTGCTTATTGTCTGTGAGAGCTTTAATGTGACGTACACACTCATACACACACACACACATACACACACACAGGCAGAGCAGACTGAGGACAGACTGCATTCACTCAAAATCCAGTGTGCTTTAGAAGTGAACCGCAGTGAAATAATCTTAAAATAACATTTTATTTCTCTGATTCACAGCTTTGTTCTAGCTAACGCCGTTCCCTCACTTAATTCACTCCCAAGCTCACTCTACCAATGTGACTGTCCTTGTCCCACTCTGATTTGTTGAGCCTGAAGGGAGCAGCTGAGTTTGAATGTTACATTTACAAACAGCAACCAACACATCCTGCATACTTTGGAGAAACATTGCGGTTTGTGTTAAAAATTACTTTTTTGTTAAGGTCCTAACAGTTACAAAGAAAATCACATGATTAAGGTTGGGGAATGATCGTGATCAAGGTCCTATAGTTAAAAGAAAACGAACGCTAACTGATGGTAGGAAACAGAAAAGGAACAGTGGTCTCAGATAAAGTCCTCCTCCCTCTGCAGTGTTAATAAAATCACTTCACTTCGTCCTTCTGCTTGTTATTCCAGTGAACAAATGTTGATTTGGGGCATTTGCTGAGGTGACTGCAAATGCTTGTTTTTCTGGGGAGGACAGTCTCAATAAATACTTTTTGTGATATGTGTAGTTTTCATTTGCTTTTAACAATGTGCCAGTTTTAGTGTTAATTCACCTCTTAATTTTGAGGCTGTAGTTTGTTGTGTTCTTGCCTTGAGCTACATTAGATTGTTGTACGCTGTGTGTCTGTCTCTATTTTGTTTTGTCCACCCCGTTGTTTTTTTTTATTCGTGTAGGATCAAAAACATTAGGAAACACAAAATGATGCAATCCAGTACAACACCTGAAACTTCAAACACAAGCTGAATCAGCAGCTCTCTGACATCTTGTGAACATTATAAACTTTCACATCAGGTATTTATAGGACTGTTGTGTTGGATTGTATTTCACTGTGGTTACTCAGAGTGTATCCTGTATTGAATAAATATATTTTGCACACATTCAGACAGACACCATATAAAGAAGAAGAAGATGACACTGTTGCAGATACACACACACACTATATATATATATATATCTATATACATATATATATATACAGGCCAACATATAGCTGTAATCTCTAAAGAGTCCAGAAACCTTTTTGCTTGTGAAACAGAAATGGCTTCTCTCTCTGGGGCGATGAATGTCTATTTTTTACAACAGCGCTGTAAAAGACAGATCTTTGTGACACACACCTACACAAACTGTGCGCACACACACACCACATACATACCTACACACGCGCACACAGACAGAGACTTGACAGGCTGAGACACACACATCCATTACTGACTTCCCAACAATAGCCCTTTACAGGCAAATAAAGGGAATTAGTGTAAGAGCTGTAAAACCTGTCACACCTCCAGTTATATGTGTCAGACAGTCAAACTCTGCGGAAAAAGAGAAGGGACATGTTTAATGGGAGATAAAAGAATCGATAAAAGAAAGAGAGAAAGCGAAAAGGGAGTGAGATTACCCACAAATCTGCTGTGTACTCACTGGGATGCAAGCAGGCTAATTGCTCAGAGACCAACACGAGGCACTGGGATGGGGGAGCGTCAGCAGCTCTGATCGATTGTTAGAAGTTCTGGTGATATATGTGTGTGAAGAGGGGGGGTGGTACACATGTGGCCTGCAGGGATCCAGCAGATGTCCAGCACATATTCACAGTATGAAGAAGTATTCTGATACTTTACGTAAGTAAAAGTATCTGTACCACTGATACCTGTCTGCGAAAATCATCATACATCATACATACATACAACCATACATTATTACTGCACATAACTGCATGTTATGAGTGAATTTTTAATTTACTATATCAGTACTTTATAGGCACTAATTCTCCTCATATTGCCTCCATTGGCTAGGTTGGTTAATGTTAGGGGTTATAGAGTTTGGCTTAGCGAATCAGAGTTTCACATGATTCTTTAATTATTTTGTTAATAAATATTTAATTAGTAATACAGTTGCTTGTCAAATTTTATTTGCCATTAGTAAATAGCATAAACATTTACAGAGTGATAGCACATGTTATAGAGGCTATGTTGCACGGATATGAAAACAGGTGTGCCTTAAGATTTTTGCTTGTCTTTTGGTGTGCCTTCAGGACAAAAGGCTTGAAAACCACTGATTTAATCTAGAAAAATGGATTGTATTTTATAAACTGACCATATATTTTTTGAGTAAAATCTTAATCTTCAAAGTAATTAGCTAGTATAGCTTACACATAAATGCTATGGGATAAAAAAAAAATTACATTTCCCTCAGAAATGTAGTGGAGTAGAAGCAAGTACCATAAATTGAAACTACTCAAATTAAATATTGCAGTACTTGAGGAAATCTACTTAGTTACTTTCTTCTTCACCTGTGGATACTCACTATGGCTCCCCCTGTCAGACACCAGTGTGTACCAGTGATTATGGAGATGATTATATCAGTTAAATTGGTTAGATGTCAATGGGAGGCAGAAAATACGGGCTGTCAGTGTCATTTGTTAACCAGCGAACAGTAGACAAAAAAGCATCATTTACACTGGCACAATGAGCAATGAGTATTGGCTATAAAAGATTCCACTTGTCATCCTCAGCCACCTAATTCCATTTCACACACAGATCAGTTGTATCAGTGGCAGCTCGTCCTCATTTAAAACCATTAATGACTTTCCTGCAGAGAATTCAGCAGAATGGATGTGATTATTTTGTCCTTTTGTGTGTGTGTGTGTGTGTGTGTGTGTGTGTGTGTGTGTGTGTGTCGATGTCCAATTTATTTGCTCACATATCAGTTTGAAGTAAGTGTTTAATTATTGTGTTGTTTGAGCCGTGCTACAGCGTGCTCTGTCAACATTTGAGCTGAATGAACGATGAAAGACTCAGCATATAAAAATCTCATATTGATATTGGCCTCCTCTTTGGTGTGTGTTCAGAATGATCCTGATTGTTATTCATCATCGCTGTACCTCCATCTCGTAGTCAGATTAGCAGTGGCAGTAGTAAAGAGGACGGGGAGGTGGGGAGTTTGGGGTAATGGTGGCAAACAAGCTACAGCTGGGCAAACAGAGGAGGCACTTTGTGTGAGCCGTCTAGTCTGTCACTGCCTCCAAGCGGCAACTACGAAGGCTGCATGACTTATGCTTCTTCCTTCAACCCTCAACTTCTTCTTAGTTACTCCGACTCGTGTACTTCCATGAATCTTAAGATGATTTAAGAGGAAGAGCAGAGACGTTTTCTTTGCCAGTGGAAAAAAAAACAACATTTGACTGAGACCTATGCCTGTATTCATCAAACTTCTAATGATCTAAAGAGACAATTTAGGAGTAAAAAGGTTCTTCACTGAGTCACATCATGTCTCTCACTCTTTTGTCATGGCTACAGAGCCGAGTCATGACAGTGAAGTATAGGACACGTATATCATGCATTTCACTTACAGAAAAATGTAAAAGAAAAACAAAAAGAAGGAAACTTTAAGAGAAACTTTCAAATGATCAGACACAAGAATTTACAATACAATATTGGTATTCTTTTAAAATAATTTTCCTCAGTGTGTTTTTCTTATTCACCGTCTTTTATTCCGGAATAAACTCAGCTCTCTTTTGCAGGAACTTCCCGACTACATTAACACACTCATTCTGCACCTGGAAGCTCCCCAGTACAACCACAGTCTGACCTGCTGGCCACTGGAGCAGTCGACACCTTACGCCTCCAGAATTTATCCCAATTTTATTTGTGTGAAAACCTTCATATCATTACTAAATATTAATGTGAATGAACTAAACCAAAAAAGTTATTAGTTTTTGAAAGGCTTGGTACATGGCATACATACATTATTGTTACCAGGATACAGAAACACATGGCACATTTTTTATATATTATGGAGGGAGACTCCACTGCATAAATCCAGAAAAAAAACATACATGAATAAAATCCAGAATAAGGAACAAACAACAACAGGAGGAGAATATGTCATACATATATCTTGAGGACCACAGGATCACATAATCATAGAGGAGCCTGATATCTATTTAGATCTATCCTTCATTACATTACATTACATTAAAATATTGTAAGCCCAGTATCAGTCCCAGGGAGACACCCCTTCCTCCTTATTCCACGAAGCATACATTTGTAAGATGCTATATCCACAATTGCAATAACCCATTCTTTTATCTTTGGGGCCTTTGTTTTCTTACAGTGTCTTAAAATAACTCAACAGACTGTTACTATAAACACAGAAAATGCAAACTTGGATATGTTCGGTGTTGGGGACCAGTTCCCCACTAAACATACGTTTGGACTTTCTAATATCTGGTTTGACAAAACTATATTCCCATATACATTGTGGGAAAGCACAGTATTGCAGTTTTATATCTTCACCACAAATTATGGTTCAACAACTTTATTCTGTGGCGTCTCTGTTGTGTGTGAGAGTATCTATGCAGTATCTTATAACAGAAATGAACTAAAGGAGGTCACTCAGTGGACTGCAGATCCCCACCGGGCAACAGATGGTGAAGCACCTGCTGCAGTGTCACCACAACTGCCGGATGCAACAAGCTGAGATTTTCAAAGTTCTGCCAACATTAACATGACCTCCACATATATTGTCCCAAGCTGAAGTTTGTTTCAAACCGAAGCAGTTGTTCATCACTTGTGGCCGGTTAAGAAGAGCAAGAAGTCAGCTGTCAATGGTCGTATAAAACAGAGCAGCCAAAAAGTAGAAGTACCACCTCACAGTTGTGTGTCTCCACCAACCAGTCAAGCTGCGGTTTCCATCCATCTCTTTCCAGACTCATATAATGTGCGTAGTGAAGACGTGTAGTGAAGGAGCTTAATATGGAAGTTACCAATATATCGATGCATAACTGTGAAGGAATTTAATAAAAAGCTATTAAGTTTTGGTAAAACTGAATTTCTCACTATACATGTGCGATTGCAGTGAATAATTTCCAGTGAGAAACATGCTGTCTTCACTTAGAGACTATTTTTACAGAGGTGGACTGATAGAGAGCTGAACATTATGATGTCACGGTGAAGTTGACCTTTGACCTTTGGATATAAAATGCCATCGCTTCATCATCTTACCCTGTTAGCATTTGTGTGTAATTTTGTTATAATTGGCTAAAGAATTCTTGTGTTCTGGTCGTTTGTACCAAGTTTGAAGAAATTCTCTCAAGGTTTTCTTGAGTTATCGCATTCACAAGAATGGGATGACCTGAAAACACGATGCATCTGACCACAGCTTTGATCAGCGCTGAGTCATAAAAGAGGTTTTTCAATATTTTTGAAGAATTCTGAATCACAGAGGTCCTTCAGCATACAGTCATGAATGTGCACAAAAGGAAATACATTCTTCCACTAGTACATCAGAGAAAACACATAATAAAGGCAATAGAGGTCCACACTGACAAGTGAAAACAATGAAGATACACTGAAAGTTATTGCAAACAAAATGAACGTCTGGTTTGTTTTCATCCCTGATGAATGTAAAAGAAGAGGGAAAAACGTGGTGTAACATTCTGTCAAATTTAAATCTACCCTGTTCTCAGTTATACATTTTTCTTCAGTTCATCACCAGGTTTTCATCATCATGATTGATATTTTGTACAATAGATCAAAACATGTCTCTGAGGGTGTTCAGCTCTGTTTCTGCAGTGCAGTAATTTAAGATCTACTCTTAACCAACCTAAGACACCTCTTTTTAAGCCATAAGACAATTACTAAATAGCTTTTATTCTTACATTTGTGAATAGATGTACAAATGAAGGATTTTTACATCTATCTTTCACATTTTACCTTTTTCCAGTTTGATGAATAAACAAAGGGCCCTAGGCTGTATGCAGCACACGTTCACGATCATCACTGTCATATCTCACAATAAAGAGATCAGACGGGAGTTTGTTGAGCGATCGCAATAAAGATCTGGTTTTACAGCTTTTGATGCATGCTTTCTTGCAGTCATCAGTTACTGGAACAGACGCTTTGAAATTGACCCATTATCTGTGTCACAGAACACGTCTTCAGGCAAGACTGCGAGCCTCATCTCAACACATGTGCTATATACATATATATATATGTATATGGGTGTTTCTTCAACCACAGACATTTTTGACTCTCCAAAATGAGTAAAAGTCATCAAGCATCAAAGTTTATGAGATATATATAAATATATAAATAATATATATAAGATTTTAATCTGGATGGATGGACATGTTTATTTTTTCATGGTTTTCACCATTTCTTCTTGTACACTTGTCCTTCCTGCAAAGGACATACGTTCATTTAATATATATATATTTCTTTATTTATATAAAATTATAAGACATACATTTAAATGCATTTTCATCAACTTTGTGCATTAGTGTAAATTCTGAAATAATTTCATGAATTTCTCAATGGAAAATGCAGACAGTAACCTTAGATGTGAGTTGGGTTCATACACACTAAAAAAAAAAAGCTGCTGTTTATGACAGATATCGCAACTCTAACCTGAACCTCTAATGAAGTGTTAAAATAACGTTTGCAAATAAAAATCATGTTAATAACCAAAATAAAGCAGTAATGGCATCTTGTGTTGTTGAAGACACAATGGAAAATGGTAATAATGTGACCTTCAACAGCAAGCTATTACATGCAGTCTCAGACAATACCTGACCAATTTCCAAAATTGTTTTTCCCATCTGTCACTTTGACACAAAAACGTTGAAATTAGGCTGCAGGTTGAGAAATACTGAAGTTACCATTTGTTTGACTTTAAATTGTCCCTGCAAAACAAGGTCTTTACTGCAACAACTAAAACTGCTGCGGTAATGACATGTTGCGGTAATGACAATTTTGCTAATTTTGCGGATAAAAGGCTGCTTTGACTCCTAGCTTCTAATGTCGATAAATTCAACAGTAATATGAGGTTATTTTTAAAATGTTGTTCAAAATATATACAGACCGTGATGTCTATGTAGGACCACAAACATAATCAGAGACTCATCTCACCCAGGCAACCACCTTTTCACTCTGCTGCCCTCTGGAAGGCAATACAGGTCTATGAAAACCTGCACTTCCAGACTTTTGAAAAGTTTTTACCTGAGTGCCATTAAAGATCGGAATTTTATGAATTAACCTGAGTGCAATAATATTCTGAATGTGCAATATCACCCTGAACTAAACTCTTACTTCCTGGGACTAAATGTAATATACTATATAAATGCAATATAGAATAATCTATCTCTAATTTATTACTATGACTGAGTGCAATTATAGATACAGTATCTCTACTTAATTTCACACCTAATATACTAGTTTTTTTTTTTATCCTTATTCATTGTGTAGTGACATATGCAGTGGATATGTGGGTTCTGATTTGCTGAATGTGTTTGTTTTTGTGTCTTTTTATTGTATGTACCACTCAGGGATGCACTAAATTTCGTTGTACATATGTGCGTTCTACTCTATTCTAATAAGCTGTTTGCTAAGAGTACGCAATAAATACTCCAGAAGAAAAGATGATCTTTGCCTCTGTTTTTTCTTGGTCTTAAGTGTCACCTGGCCCAACCTTTCAGCCATGTGCTCAGCTTGTGCTTCCAAAGGATAGAGGTAGATGTGTTTGGATTTGAAAAACAAAAGTTTACTATGGATTTTGTTCAACATCACAGTAAGGACACAAAAATGTGGGACAGGCGCATTTAGATCAAGCAATCCTATAAATAATCAGAATCAGAATCAGAATAAACAACAACAACAAAAAACAGACCTTTAGCATGGTGTAAAGCAATATTTAGATTTTTTGTCAAAATGTTTATTAACACACTATATATTTATCAAGAATCATTTGAGAAATTTCAACATAAATCCTAACTTTCACTGCTGGAAGTCCGTAGTTGGAGAAGCACCCATGTACCGTACACATGGGGAAAACTAAACACAACTGCCCACAGTAAAGTGACAGATGACCGATAAATGGTAAATGCTAACTATTTATTTACTTTTACAGGAAATAAGTCACAATACAAGATGAATAACAGGAGGCTTGATGTCACTTTACAGCGGGCTACGTTTTTAAATTTCAAAATTAATGTGCAAGAGTATAATTATCTCTCCAAAGACTAGCAGGACCAGTTCCCATTTTGATGAGTCTCTATTTGATTATCCCTTTCAAGATCATTCATTTTAGCTGGAGATGTACTGTAGCACCTTACTTTGATCCATGTCCTTGGGCACAAAAAACCCCTCACAAAACCTAAAATTGTTTGGGCGGATCAGAAGATGAAGGGATTCTTCTGTCACCGCGGGGAATTTTCTTGGGTTTGTGTTACACTGTTTTAAGAAAGAAAAGATCGCCTCTCTCTGTTTCAGTCCACTTCATCCAGAATGAATTCTACCTTCTGGTTACAAAGGAAAAAGCTATAAATAAAAAGTACAAAATTTAATGAGCAGCGGGATCGGATTTCATTGAAACTTGTCCTTTTCAACCCGAACCAACCAAATCCAAGGACAAATGAGAGAAACACATTGAAGTGCTAGTTTTCCGCAGCACACTGTAATTTGTAGTTGTTTTAGCATCTGTGTTGTAAAAGTTGGGGCCTCTGTGCTGCTGTAATCCATCAATGTAAACTAATTGTGTCCTGGTTTTGTGCCAGTACTTTCTTTGTACCACTCAGGCTTTTCGTTGGATAACCGGTTCCCGGAAAATTACTATATGAATCGATGTATTCAGTACGAACGATGAAGCTTAATTTGTATTAGAAATGATAGCTACAAATGTTGATTTGACAGATATTGATCATGTAATGGAATTATGGCAACAAGGCCAGTCAGTGACCAAAGGTTCTGTGGGTAATGTAAGCATACAGTCATGTACAGCAGAGCACTTAGAGAAATCATTCAAAACATTTAGTTACGTCTGTAATTTCCTTCGACTCGCTCTTTGAAACAGTGACAGTTAAGAGGATGTGGCTCCTTATTGGTCACTGAGGGCCAATGAGATGACATTTCAGACTAAACTACTGTTTCTCAGAGAATCGTTTTAATTTCTCTGCTGCTGGTCAGATTGATATTTAAGATATTAATACTACAGACACTAATCCTTGTTTTGAGTATTTTTAATAGTGCCATAGGATCAATGCCACAGAAGTTGATCTGTCTGAAGTTTAGATGACATTCTGGGCACATGAACAGTCTTTATGATGCACTCTCTGCTTCTCTGCTGTTGTTAAAAGTGCTCATGCATGGTGCGATCACCTCCTGAAAGAAATTACAGTTAACACAGTAAACATTTGTTATTATGTATGTTTAGTTTAAGGACCAGTATTGAGAACAGGCCAAGTCAACCACTGTTTTAAAAGGGCCGGGGGCCGTATTTCTAAACATTCTGAGAATACTGCAGAGAGCTGCTAACACTGCCTTAAAAAGTACAGAAATTTTTATTGTAGTGAGCAGGCGTGGTTGGCTCTGTTGCTGCCTGTGACTCATGCTTTTCAAGATGACTGGTTGTTCCAAAAAAGAAAAAAGAAAGATAATGCACTCTTTGTGATAATGGGCATAGAGTGGATAGTAAAATCCATAGAATTTAGTATCTGTTAAGAAATGGTGTAATTATGAATACTATCTAAGAACATCTCTGTTCAATAACTTGTAAGCCAAACTTTTTTTTTTTTTAAATTGTATCTTTATTTGGAACGGACAGAAGAGTGCATCCACATGGCATCAACAGTAAAGCAAAAATAAATGCCATTCCAGTTTTTTGTTTTAAATACAGAAAATGTGCAACATCAGCCATCAGGGCTTATAAGTCCAAAGAGTGTACATTCACAAATTGAGGGTCAGCCACTGTTTGATCTTTACAGATCCCCCTCTCCTATTACAACATAAACTACGAGAGACTCATGTTAGAGTCGCATCAGTGGGAGCACAGTTATCTTCTTAAGGCCCAAGTTGACAAATTGCCCAGACTAGATCGCTTAGAGAAAAATCCGATACAGCTTAATGAAAGGTAGACCAGTTAACTATATACAGAACCCATGGGGGGGGGGGGGGGTGCAAAATGTTTGAAAACATGGCCTGCTTGTGCAGTAACTTTTCCACACTGATAGTTGGTATATTTATTTGCTTATATTTATTTACAATGCTGGTAATTTTAGTGCTTAATATATTTGATATAAACGGGGGAAGTCTGCCATGTGCATTTTTTGAGCCTGCAGTTTGTGGATATCCTGTGAAAATTAAATGAACTGCATCACAATTGTGATAACTTTCATTTGTGGAGTTATAGGGAGATTCATCAGCCTTGTCTGGTTTAATTTTCTTCTTGCAAAACACTTATAAGAAAGAAAAGTGGCAGATAAATAAAGTTTATTATTATCATAATGTGAGCACAACTAATAAGATCGATAACAAACATTATCTCTGCATGATCCAATCTGTAGCGTTTCATTAAGTCGCGATCTCTTTATCTTTCTGACATTTTCTCCTCTGCTGAAGAAACCCTCAAGCCTGTTAAAAGTCCTCATCCCTACTGCTAAAAGTTTTTCACCTTAGGAGCTCCTTTAACGGCTTAGATGTTTTGTGAAAAACTTTTATCTTTATCAGGATCTACACTTAACTTTTAGAGGAAATTCTTAGAAAACATTACAATTTAAAGAATTTTCTTAGAATGTCTAGGAACTAATAAGGCTCCAGATTTCTCCACTTTATTAGTTTCCACATTTGGAACAGAAACAAACGTACACTTTTTTTTTCATTCGGTTTGACTCAACTAAACTCCAGCTTGTGTTAAAACTAAAAATAATAAACATTTGTATGCTTACTAACAGACATCACCAATGAATGGGCTAATTATCCTACTAATAAAATAATGATCGTGGTTCACAAACTTTTTCTGGCATGCCCGAACTCAGAAGCCACAAAAAAGTTCTTTGCATGTTAGCAGGTTATTTAAAGTAAATCAGGATATATTTAGAACTTAGAAATGATCAAAGTGTTGAATTGAGGTCATTAAAGGGCCCACGGGCCACCAATTATATAGGCCTTGTGTAATATTTAGGTAAATATTATATTCCACTTCTTCCATGTTCTGTGAAATCCGTGTAAATCCTACACGATGGTCCTTTCACATGCATGCAGGTATTTAACAGACAATAGTAAAAAGAGCTGATTTAATGTTTGACAAATTACTGAGTGATAATGTAACTGTGTTCAGAAATATGAAAGTATGATAACAAATACTAATAAATATAATTAATTAATTAATTAATTAGTCTTGATTTGGGTGATTCTGGCCCTGGTGTTTTACTGCACCAGAGACTAATTTTGTAAGCACCCACGCTGTCTTTCTGCATTCTTCAACCATCACTTTGGACTGTGAGATTAATTTCTCTCTCTTTGAAATGATGTCTGCTTGTGAGAACCCCTCATTGTCTTCTTGTCTGTCTCTCTTTTGTCTGTCTGTCTCTCCCTCTGTGTGAGTGGTGTGTTTGAGTTTTCCCCCTGGTGTTCGTGTAGTCTGTCCTATTAAATTGTCATCCTGAGTTTCCATACTGTAATTTTGCTGTTTTCTATTCTGTGCACATGACATGTTTGTCCATCCTAGAGGAGGGATCCGTCTTTCTGGGGGTTTTTTTCTGGAGTTTTTTCTCATCCAAATCGAGGGTGTGTGGAACGACGGTGTTGTACACTGATTAAGCCTGTCTGTTGCATAAATACTGAGACTGTCTTAATTTAGTATTGGAAAGTTAGCCACCTCCTGGCTAAGCTTGATGTGATAGCTTTGTTGCTATGGCAACAATCTGTTAGAATGTCAGGTATATTGATCATTTTGCCACAAAAAAAGACAACAGAGGAGCAAATTTTACACTGGTGAGAGTGCAACTTTCTTAGGACAGAGTATTTGCTCTGTGTTGATGAAGATGGAAAATATTTGGACTTTTGGAGCCCGAAGAAGACAACATCCATTCAGTCATATGAAGAAATTAAATTCATTCATTCATTCATTACATATTTATTTTACTAGCTCATGAATTTCCCCCAGAGGGCCAGTAAAGTCTCATGGTATCATCATTTATTTATTGATTATATTTTGTATTGTTAAACTGAATCTGCAAAGCAAGTAAGCTGTCAGATAAACTCTCTACAACCTTTTTCCCCTGAAGCAAAAAATAAAAATGCTCAATTAGTTTGTACCGCAAATGTATACTTAGGAACGGTACTTGAGTAAATGTAAATAGTTACTTTCCACCACCTTTCTCACAAGATAATCAACATGATTTCCATTCAATTAATTATTCTGTATGAGTTAATAAATAATCACTCAATTATAATCCAAATAAGATCAAGAGGCCCCTGACACAACAAGGCCCCCAGTTTAGACTTTTATTGGACATTCATTCCTTCAGCTCAGCTTGTTCACAGAGGGTTCCAAGCAAAAACATAATTTCTGTTAAAAGAATATAAAAGCAATTAACTATGAGTGTTATTATTTTTGACGTTTTTGTGTGCATGTTTCTATAACACCATCTGTCTGAATTAAAGTAAATTATGAGCATATACCGTCCTCTAGTGGCTTAATGTTTTACTTCAATCTTGATGACTTTCCTTCAAACACCGTTACGACCTGTAGAGGGCCCCCTTGTCAAAGTTATTGTATCTTAATTTTCCTCCTTTTTCACTGTAATGAGATCACATAGACAGAAGAAAATCTTGAATATTTGAACACCGGACGCTTTGCATTACCTGACTTGTTGCACACAGAACAAAACGGCTCAGAATCAGAGCATATGATGATGTGACGACGTAAGGAAGAGAGTAAACGTCCCCACTTCTTCCCCCGAGCAGCCAGAGCAGATGGCATTTCATAACAAATCACCATTTCAGATTCTATTGCCCAATCAGTTTTACATTTATATGTAAAGTAGCCGACTATTCCAGCAGATCAGCAGATGGCTGGAAATGTATGCTTGGGGACACTTATGTAAAGACTTCATGATTTCTCTTCCTCATTCCAAACCGAAAACAGGTTTTAAAAATAGCAAACGGAGGCCATGAGCAGACGTTATGACACATGATGGGATTTTATCTCCTGACAGTAAAGAAGTTGTGCTGTTTAATGGCTTGAAATATTGGGTGCTGCACTCCAGAATGGAGGTATTTTCTTTTCATTGTTTATGGCCATTTTATTATTTACTCCATTGCTCAAACAGACAGGAATACTTGAGTTAGGAGAGATAATACAATGAAGGTTCCAGGGCCCAGGACTCCCTCAGAGAAGGGATCCAGGACAGGGATGATAATCAGTGATCGATTAATTGGTTGTTATGTAAAATTTTATCAATCTACTATCAAATAAAGATCTGAAATATAACTGAGACTATTATCCGCATGTTATCTGATATTCACTTGTATTTAACGTGTAGACCTCTATGTTTTAATATGTTACACAGGGTATGCAATGCTGTCAGAGAATATGCAATATGTTCCTGTGGAAATAAAGCTTTGATTGAGGGAAATAAAACACATTTGGTATTGATAAGCAAAATTTAGATAAGTCTTTTATAATTCATGTTACATCGCAATGCAACGCTGCAGTAAATAGTAGCAGTACTGCAATATGAAAATACTCCCTTGTAGTCAAGGTTGTGCATTGAAAGTGTCACTCAAATGTATGTATATGTATTATGAGCAAAATGTACTGAACATATCAAAAACTAAAGTACTCATAATTCAGAAACATCTCCTCTGTGACTGCTACACTGTGTATTATGTTATTGAATTACAATTAGTGATACATTTATGTGTGAGAAGCATTTTACTGTTGGAGTATTTTACTGCTTTATAGTTAAACTGGGTATTTTAATCCGTGATAATCATATTTTATGAGACAGTCATGATCACGTTTTGTATCTCAAATGTGAATCTGTAAAGTAATAAGCGACTACAGCTGTTTGCCTCTGAATTATTGTGAAGTAGTTTTCTTTTAAATAGCATGAATTGGAAATAAGTAATGTACTCAGTTACATCCCACCACAGGGTTTTGTTTGCACCCCAACTTTATTTACTGCACCTGTGACAATTATCTAGTGCTACTCTGGTTGCCAGGAAGCTGATACCAGCGAGCTGCCATTTGTTTTTACATGTTCTGAAAAAGACTGAGTTAAAACACATCTGGTGTTAAGCCTGTTTATTAGAGAACGTTTAATTCTTGCAAAGCAGCATGTATTGGTATTTTTTGGTTATGACTCACTGATCAAAAACTAAAGTACAAATCCAACCATCCCTTCTTCTTTTTCCTGGGATCCAAAGAGGACCTGTGAAGTAGTGCATTTGTGAGGTAGCACTCCATGGCCAATCTACTGGCATTTGCTTTCTCTATAGTGAGCTGAATTTGGTTGAAATGTGGTTACATATAACCATTCTTTCAACAACACTCCTGAAGCAACAGTTATACATCAGTCTTCAACCAGACTGAGCCAATTTTAACATCCACATCTACAAGTCCTTTGACATGCTAATCACCAGATCAATACTCAGTGGATTTATCATCTACTGTAAATCAGCTAGTCATTATAATTCCTATTTTATTAGCTTAATTTTTCCACCTTTTTCCTCTGCACCACTACATCAGTCCCACTTTTCTACCAAATCTGAAGGGTTTCCTGGAGATAAAAACAGAACAAAGGAAGACAAATGAACACAAAAGCTTCACAGCATCTTACAAATGTGAGTTGTAAAGTCTGAAATAAAATAAAAACACTCACGCATTTAACGGTCCTTTCCTTTGGTTTAATAAAATACTGTAAGAGACTCACATCGAATCTGACTACAAACCAAGTCTACAAGGAAACAACACCTCCCCGGCTGGAAAGTGACAACTCCTCCAGGACTGTGGGAAGTTTAGTAGTAACCTGCTACATACAGTATCTATTGTGTGCTACATCCATTAAATTCATGTAACAATCATAATCTCTTCATATTAGAGTGCATTAGTGCTGAACAATGCACAAAAAAGTTATTCTGACCCCCCCAATGATAAGTAATAAAAGGATTTATTAAAGTCACTGAGCTAAGAAGCCACATATCTCATGTGCTTGGTCAAAGTTCTTTAAGGCTTTTTTAAATATATAAAAGTATGACATCTTGTAGCTATGGCATGAAAAAGTTTGCGTTTTGTCTGAAGCAGGAGCGGAGTCCACTTAGGATCATTCACATACCTTCACTGAACAGTTATACAGTCATTAAGAAGCACTATATTCAAAATACTTTTGTTAAAACTGTAGATTAAAAGCCCAACTGTTTTACATTTTTACATAGCACTCGTGCATTCACATTGTGTGCTATACATTCTCTGTAGCATGCACTGCACTTTGGCTTACATGCGGGAAAAAACAGCAGAATCACTAACATAAATAATGTCATGTAAAAGAGGATAAGAAATCTCATCCTCACTTAACAAATCAAATTATTTTCAAGAGCCACAACTGACGACTTATTCGTTTAACACAGTGATACTCAACTTACGACCCAGGGGCCGAATCTGGCCCATAACAGGGTGCTGGGCCACCTGCCGGCCATTTTCTTATTCATTATGAAAATGAACGGATTCACACTGGGACTTTTTTTGTTCTTTTGGCTGTTGAATGGGGCATTGAATATCAGCCTATACACACTAAAAGAGCTTTAATATGCTATTCACTCTGTTTAGAAGAAGTTAATGTTTAAGAGTCATTCCAACAATTGCATGATGGAGCATGATCCAGCTATGTTTAATGTTGTATAAACTCTTTCAAATGTAACCAAAGTATTCACAGTTAAACGCAGTTGCAGTTATTAAAAGTAGTAAAGTATGGGGTGCCCCTGTAGCTCAGTTGGTAGAACGTGCGCCCTGTGTCCTGAGGCTGTCACTCCTCTAAAGCAGCCGCCAGTTTGACTCCCGCCTGAGGCCCATTTGCTACATGTCTCTTTCCTGTTGTATCCTCAGCTTTCATTGTCAAATAAAGGCAAAAAATACCCCCAAAAATAATCTTTATAAAAATGTAATAAAACTTCTAATTTATCCGTCATACAGGCCTTGTGTCAGTCTTTGTGCCAAGTTAATTTAAGTAACAATTGTGCATTCAAACATGAGTACTGCAATCCAAATAATGAGTTGGAGCCATAGACTGTATGTTAAATAGGTTGAAATCCTACTTTATATACGATCTATGGTCCTCCCCAGATTCAAGGAACCTCAGGCCGGCTGCAGGAACGCTGCAGGAGTGCAAGACAAGCGCAACATTGTAATTTGACAACAAGTGGCAACTTGTCTGACAACTAAAGCTCAGCCCGTTATCTGTAAAACAAAAGTCCACTGCTCCAGTTATACACACTCTGGAGTTGTTGTTTAGGGACTGTCTGCCTTACTGCCTCCTACACCTTCTAAAAGATTATTAATGATTTCTAATGACTCATAAACAGACAATAACTCCTTGGTGAATATTCAGCATTAATTTGAATTCTAATTAATGTGAACCCGGCAAACAATGACGCAAGTTATGGGCCGGAAAATAAATTTCAAAAGGAGGACACTGTGGCTGTAGGGTTGTTGTCAGAGAAGCCAGTATTTCAATTTGCCATGTTTCCTTAATCTCTGATTATATCTGACTTATCATGGCCATTTTATGATTTATATACAGTAAATAAATTACAGATTTCTCCTTTAATAAATTAAGTTAATAAGTCATTGAATTTTAAAAGAAAGAATTTCAAAGGAAGATGAGTTATGGGCCTTTTACTGTAATCTTTATTCATTAAGGTTAGAAAAGGTTGTTTGTCTTTAATCTAAGTGCTAAAATGACACCAGAATGCTTCATTTGTGTCTCAGGTTCTCCCCACTAACATGATCCATTCCATTATCTTGCATATCTGTGGAAATGATTCAGGAAGACAGTAGCCAACTCTTCTAAACAAACGGCTCAGTGTTGAGTACAGACTGTTGAAAAATGAAGCAAAGCTACGCCAGCAGCGCTGAAAAATTGAGGAAGCAGGAGGATACTAAAAGATAATACCCAGTCCAGCCACAGCATGTTCACCCTGCTGCCAATTCACCAAGTTTATATTAAAAACCTCTCAGTAATTTGAAATGACATCATATTCTTTGCTATGTCGTTGTTTCCATTGATGCAAAACAAACCCACGCTGATGCTACACCTGCGTCTGGGAGACTGAGTCTTTCAAAGCACGGGAATCAAACATGGTTATCATAATAATTAATATTTGAAATGATAACACTAATCATCTGGAATTTTTGAATGATTGATCGTGAAACCGATTATCCTTCCACCCCTAGACTTGAAAAAGGAGAGGAGAGGAGAGCACCATGTCTCTGTTTGCCTTGGGCACCAAAATGACTAAATCCCCCCCTGATTTTATCTGATAAATACTATTCATCTTTATTAACTGGCCCCTGGCATCTTGCCAAAAGTGGCCCCACACAAAGCAAGTTGAGTATCCTGTTTTAACAGAATCAGTGTCTTCTGACATGCACAAAAGAGGTGTAACACAAAATACAGTGTCACTGAAAATACTGTTCACACTCTGTGCAAACACACCCTCGCTGTAACGCTCTTCACACCGACTTTCTCCTTGACCGAGGGAATTCCCGGAAGCTGTGCCCAGGTGAGAGTGTGCTTCCTGGAGACGAGAGTCCAGTGTTGTCCCTGGACCCTGGCGAGCAGCCCTGGATCCTGTAGGAGACTGAGTTGTAGTACACAGAGTTGATATGGCAGCCGTGGTGTTCACTGTGGGACATGAGAGGGCTATCACAAATCCCCAAACGGTAGCACACACAGGAGCAGAGGGAGCTGAGGCTCGACTCCGGCCTGCGTCTGCCTGACTTGATCTGAAGGTGCAGCCTGTGTCTGCAGGGGCTCCGCTGTCTCTCCTGCTCCTCCACAGGGGAAGCAATGAGGTTGGTGCGGCTGGTTCCTTCCTCCATCGGGAGGAAGAGCGTGCTGTGGCTCCGACTGTGCGCCACATTGCTCCTGTTCCTCTCTCTGTGGTTGTCTCTGCTCTGTTCCCCCACAACATGGAGCCCCAGAGCCCCATCCAGGAGGCCTCTGTCCCTCTTCAGTGATGCCCTCTCCTGAGCATCCCTCCTCTCATCCTCAGTGTTCATGGTAAGGAAGCGCAGCACCACCAAGTTCAGGAAGGCTCCAATTACAGTCAGCCCCACCAGGATGTACATGAAGCTGAACGCCACGTAGGGCGTCTTCTCCTGGAGGTCCTCCTTCTTCTGCAGGGCCACAAAGTCCCCGAAGCCAATAGTAGTGAGAGTGATGAAGCAGTAGTAGTAAGCATGGAAGAAGCTCCATCCCTCAAAGTGGGAGAAGGCTGCAGCCCCAACACACAGGGTTCCAATGCAGGAGAGGAAGCCCACCAGGACCATGTTTTCCATGGACACCTCGGTGCGACGGCAGCCCAGACACTGCTTCATCTTGTGCAGGAGATATCGGACGAAAGTGTTCATCCTCTCTCCCAGGCTCTGGAACATGACTAGAGTGAGAGGGATGCCCAGCACAGCGTAGAACATGCAGAAGACCTTTCCTGCATCTGTGCCTGGTGCTGCATGTCCATAACCTGAATGCAGAGGGATGAAAATGAGAGGTGACGCATACTGGAGCAAAGTCTGGCTGGTAAAACAGAGACCACTGACTTTTTATTTATTTAACCTGTAATTAAAAGCCTTCAATTTTGCATTCGTGTAGAAAAATGCTCCCCTGTGAATACTATAGCAACACAGTAAAACATTAACCCTCATCTCCACAGATAAAAGCGTTAATCTAACTTACCAATGGTGGTGATGACTGTTATGGCAAAGTAAAAAGAGCCAGCGAATTTCCACTGTCTCCCGGCGCGATGGGGCTCGGCTTGCAGCACCACTCGCTCGATTTCGCGGTAGTCGTCCTCGGAGAAGCGGTACTTCTTCTTCATCTCGCTGCGCTTCTGCTCCAGGATGCGCCTGCGGGAGCTCTCCGACTCGGACTCCAGCGCGTCAAAGACCGCGGCGCCGACCAGCAGGTAGGAGAACATGCAGAGAATGAGCGACAGGGTCCGCACGTTTTGCTTCTTCATCCTCGATGGTGTCGGCATGAAAAGTCGGGAGCAGATAGGCGCACAGTTACAGGTGGTAGAGACTCCACATTGGTGGTGCAGCCTGTTGCGTGAAACGAGTATAGCCTTGCGGGAGAGGCGTGGAGGGGGGAAAAAAATCAAACCTGGAGATCTTTGTTACCAGGTTCAGGTCTCTTGTTTATGTGAAAACGCGCATATCATCCTGCTGCGCGCAGTGAGAGCGATCGATGCTCTCCTCACGGTCATCTGTTTAAGCGAGTGGCCTCAGCTCGCCTCTTCGCATGCGCAAACCAGTCACCAATAAAACGCTATGTGTAATGTAATATATGTTTAAGACACATAGTAAGCTCCTCCGCCAATCTTCAGTCTGATCACAGTCGTGCGCAACAAGTGAGGTCCTGACTCGACCCGGCAGATACCAATCTGACTGAAGGAGGGGGGGTTCAGCACCACGGACAGCGACCAGAGGGATCTCACATCTGAACTGGCCTTAAACTGCGCACATAAGCTGGAGACATCCAGAGGCTGAGAAACACAGAAACAAAGGGTTTAGGCTGTAACAAACAGCATTACAAATCCGCCTTAAAGGCTTTAGGTTATCAGGTCTGGAGCTCAAGTAACTAACTCCAGGTGATAACCTAAATAAAATTTATTTGTTAGTCAGCGTCAGTTTATTTGCACAAGTAGCAAAACACCAAAACACCAAAGGATAAAAGGCAAAGCAAGCAAGCAAAGGTTATTTATAGAACACCATTAACAGTCAAAGAAATAAATAGAATTTAAGTAAAATCAACTAGAATAGAATAAAATAAATGAAACAAAGATTAAACAACAGATGAAAATATAGAGGGAACAGATATGAGGCATAAGATGCTACCCAAATGCTTGTTTGAACAGACAATTATAATTTAAATGAAGGCATATGAAAAAAATAAAGAAATCAAACAATGAAGCTAAAATTGGTTTGACCAGTTGACAAAAAATCGACTCTTTCACCCAGCCTAAATAATGAATACATGTAAAAATGGGTGATGGTGTCTTGTTCTGTGCTCAATAGAAGCATTGCAGCAAAGACAAATTTAGTACTGGAGACTTTTTTGTTTTGTTTTGTTTTGTTTTTGTTTTTTTTGTTTTTGTTTGTTTGTTTGTTTGTTTGTTTTTTGCAATTTTTTCATTGCGATTTTGCAATGATGTCATCCTGTATAAATTGCAATTCTTTTACAGCTTCAACATAAAAACGTCATCAGTAATAATACTGAAAATAAATCAAGTTACGATATTAAGTGAAATTCAAGACATTTCAAGTGAATGGGGGAAATTTTAAATCAAATATGAAGAACAAAATGAGAGAAAAATAATTTTAAAGGTCCAGTGTGTAAGATTTACTGGGATTTATTGGCTGAATATGGCAGAAATTGAAAAAGTTTTCATTACTATATAATCACCTGAAAATAAGAATCATTGTATTTAAATTGCCTTAAAATGAGCTGTTTGTTCTTCTACAGCAGCCCAGCTCGGACAAACTAAACACCTGCTTTAAAGAGGGCCTTTGTTATTTCGTGTAAGTTTCATGGCCACCGTAGATTTTTCTTGGAAGGGGCGAGTAAGACAAGGTGTTTGCAATCTGCAAGCTCACCACTAGACGCCACTAGATCCTTTAATAGTCAATTTTAAACCTATACACAAAGTAGGCAGTTTGACACCTTTTAACAGGGGTTCAATGGGAGCACCCTGGAAAAGTGAGGACCAGTTATTTTTGGGATAATCTGCTACATAAGCTATATAGTTTAGGGAATTTTATGTATCCAAGGTGAACCTAACAGAGGGGCAGGACTGAAAGACAAAATTACAATTACAAATCTGTCTGCTATTTCAGCACCACAGACAGCACCATGGATTTATCAATAGGCAGCCCAATTAGCCTACTGCTTTAGAGCCATGGTCGGGGACATTGATTCTAACCTCAGTCAGATAAAGGATCAATGAGTTGATGAGAATCATTGAGAATTCAGCTAAACATTTATCACTGCTGCACACTCTGCTAGAGGATGGAGGGGGTGACAGGTTAACAGGGGAGGTGGTGGCTTCCCCCCTCATCCTTCCTCTCCCTCCTCAAATCGCCTACTTCATACACACATGTATCGACACATGCACATGTTAACAGGTTGAAATTATAAGAAAGTCAAGGGTTTTTAGAAGGGATTTTTTAAATTACTCTAATTACAACAAATAGATGCACACTTACTGTTCTGTTTCCTTGGAGCATGACTTCAATGTTGGTCATTTTGAAAACATGCTGATTTTATTTCATTTATTCCCGTGTGTCTCTGTGCTTCTGTGTGTTTATTTTTGTACCCCTGCACATTAGAGATCAGATGCATGCGTGTACAGTGGCTAAACAAACGACATTGCTACACTAGATGCTTCTGGAAACCTACTGTAGGTGATGCTGGTTGCCATGGTAACTTAAACCAGAAGCACAGACTGTCAGAGAGGTTGAAGCTAATATGTTAAGCATAATGATCCGGGCCCCCTCGTTCAGTGAATTGTGTTGTTACTGCATCACAACATCGAGTATCAATATTTGGACTGGGTTTAAACGTGGGGAGAAAGAAAAGAAACCTCACACGGTTTTATCAGATGAAAACAAAGAGAAGCATCCTCCTCGTGTCTCAGTAGGTATTAGACGCACCAACAGTGTGTTGCAGGTGGATTACCGTGTGTTCTTTTGTTCCTCTCAAACAGAGCAACCTGCCCTCGGTGGCCCTGGTTCTGTGTTAAGTGGCTAAATCAGCACACTTACATCCCTGTTGTGATTCAAACCAGCTCTCCATAAATCAATTACATCTCAGCTGATAAGAGAGGAACCTGAAGCCCTAACAGCCAGCCATCAATCCACACAGCTTGTATTCGCATCCTTTTCAAAGCCCAAGGACCTAGAACAACGTGAGGAGGCCCATCAATCCCCATCGGGACCCGGGCTTAAAGATAAGTATTTAGACCGAGAGAGATGCTTCATTGATTTAGTTTTGCTCTCTCTGTTCTCTGCCCGCTCACAATTCATTATCACGCACACATATTAATATGTCATTTACATGCAACAGTGAAAACAAATGAAGTGGATTATGGAAATGCCATCTATTGTCCACTTTCTCACTTGTCATGCCTGTTGCTTTTTTTTACATTTATAATATTAAATTCTGGCTAAGGTGAAACTTATTTATTCAAAATCCTCAAAATCACAGCATTGAAGCAAATAAAAAAAAGGGTGAGGGGAAAAAAGCAAACAAAAAATGGGAAAATACATTTCAAGAAGTACAATTGATGGAGAAAGTGACTAAAGTAAGGAATACGGAAAATGTGTTTGAGAAAAGATGGATTTTAGCTTATGATAAATTATAACTATATTATCAAAATGACTCTAACTGACCACCCCCTGTAATGTATGTATAACTGTGCATGAATATTTATATGCATTAGTAATTTTATAACTCTATAAATGTTAATTATGTACATAACTGTGTGTAGTATCCACCCTGCCTTTTATATTCCCCCTTTCCTTTTTTCCTTTTCTTTATTATTTTCTTCTTTTGCTGTTGTTGTTTCCATGTATGGTCACGCAATTTTGTCCAATCACTGCGACTTTTACGCAAATTTGACCAACCATGGCTGGCGGGTTCCACCAGACACCGTTTGGGTTTTTTTTTTGTCATGGGTATTGAAAAGAACACGAGGTTTATCATTGCTATCTACATTTATCAATGCTCTGAGCACTTTTAAATTTCATAATTTTGTGCATGCTGTTTTGACTGAATTTGAAATAGAATTAGCTTCACTGTGGAAAACCCACCTGAACCTTTTTGATTGTCAAGTTACCTTTGAATTTTAATCAAATGAACAAAAAACATTTTTTTCACATGCTCCTGTAATTTAATTCACAAACTACCTAAAACAATCACAACATCCATCACAGTTATTTATAAAAACTGCTGTGAAATCAGGCATTTTAGACAGCAAAAATATCCAACAAAAGGTCTGTAAAATTTCTGAAAACTTGTGGCTCTAAGTCAAATTATAGTGGCTTTTATTGCTTATTACTACTGTCTGCATTTGTTGTATTTGCTATTTAAATATGTTTCGGCCAAAACAAAATAAACAGTTGGCTCAGCTTTGTGACCAGCAACATATAGAGGATACCACCTGATACTCATGAATATTATAATCCATTTCTGCCATATTCTGCAAATAAATCTCAATAAATCTTACACACCTTTAAATGTGGGGCAAGGCCACGGACTAATCACCCTAACAAGGGGCAGCTGAAAGATGGAAGAGAGGAGGTAAGAACACAAGAAAGGAGAACATGTTACACTTATTGACAGCTGCAGTGTTAGTCAACGAATTCCTTTGGGAGTATCTGGATAATTTATTGTCATTCCAGAACATGTTATGAAAGAGAACTAAATGAGGGATCCCTGGTCCTGATGCAAGCAGTGGCAATAATAAAGGAATCTGTGAAGATGTGGTATTATAGCAGGACAGTAGTACTATAGTAATTTTTTTCCTTTTCTTTACCCCCTACATGAAAAATAATCTTATTAATCCTTTTTAAATTTTTGAATCCTATTTTGTCACATTAAACACTGTCCACAAAAAGCATTTGTCCATTTTTTTAATCTCATGAAATCAAAAAGACCTCCTCAGTGTCTGTGTTGATGCTGAGAATATGCAGATGGTACAAAACCGTTTCAGAGATGCACATGGCATCATGCAGAGAAAAGAAGACCTTGTGCCTGGAGGCGCATTTCTCTCCTAAATAAAACCCATCTGCCAATTCTGAAGGAGAAAAAAAAAATGCAAAACTGGCAAAAAAAAAAAAAATCCTGGAGGAAGGCTTACAAAAATTAAGCTCCTCTGTTAAAGCCAAAGTTTTAGAATGAAGAGGGGGGTCTTTAGCAGGGAACAGAAGCTGGGCTTTGACAGGGTAAGAAGAAATTAACAGACAATACAGGAATCTGAGACGAAGCAGCTCGATACAGAGAGGACAAACAGAGTGAGGACAAACTTGTTGTCAGAGCAGTCAGTGAAAAGAGGATGAATACCTGCAGACAAAAAGATATGGACAGTTGGGGATTTAACTGCAAGGTCTTTGATGATCTCGATATAATGATCTGCTTTGATGATTTAAGACATAAATCAGTATTGAATTCTCCAGTTTCTTCTGATGATGAACAAAAATCTGTGAATTTATCATTGTTATCATGACATTCCTTTAAGTGTACCAAATACATAAATTAAGCAGAGAACACTGAAGGGTACTAACACTAAAATGAAGATAAATTTCCTACTTTAATACTCAACATAAACCTAAAATTAAATGTTGAATGAAAGATCTGACTGTTTCCAGAGTTCCTGTCTGAATTTCGTTGCACACGACTCGAAAAGGAGCAGAATGACTGATAATTGTGCTGAACAAAAATACACAAAACCAAGTGAAGCAATAAAAAAGTTTGACAGCTGGAGGATAACACGGATAAGAAGGCTTTGATGCCATGATACAGTGGTATGCTATTGCCTTTAAATACCATTGTTAAGAAGAGAAATTGTGCCACTGCCATTCTCAAACCAACGCATGTAAGAGGAGAAAAGGGATTATACACTTTTAAAATAGCAACCAGATCAGTTTAATACCCTCAAACATTACTCTTTTTTCTTTTGTAAAATTAATAAAGCTCCAGAACAGCTACTGAAAGTTAAAAATAAAATCTAAATTAACTTTCAGTCTCAACTTTTAAGCCAACATGGACAAAAAGTGCTCTGAAAA
>JAJHUR010116176.1:7318-19719 GCA_027495735.1 Lutjanus campechanus | reverse complement strand
GTTTTTTTTTTGTTTTTTTTATTGTTATATAACAGTCAAGTGAAAGTGAAAGTTTTCCTGTACCTAATATAAGCACCCTGACTCATATCAGCTGGTTTGCAGTTTTTATCACCATCAACCAATACAGGGAGTGTGCTGCCTTCCTGCTTTGTCGGAAAATCGAATTTTCTTCCAGGAAGTACATTTTTAAAAAACACCCATGAAGTGCCAAATAAAACCGCAATGAAGTGAAACTTATATAATTACTTTAGCTTGGGGAGGACGTTTTAGCCAAATAGGAATAACTGGCTTCCTGATGTCAAATGATAATGTATTCTATCAGTAATTTCATGTGTATCTTTATTTTTTTTTAATTTATCATAAACTGTAACCACATAATGATAACGTGAGGCAGCAATTCAGCATTACTGGTGTACGATTTTTTATTTTAAATGTGAATTCCCTTAAAAACCTATCTATTTAAAGACTAACGGTAAACGCAAATGCGCGTCAAATTATGTGAAGTCAGATAATTACTACTTTAGGGGGGAGCACTTGAAGGCATCATTAGTACTGCAGCCGCCAACGGTGCCGCTGTCTGACGATGGTAGACTGGAAAGACGGATGGTCAGGGCCGTCCCCGTGTAACCTGAACATGCAAGTGTAACTTGATTCGTGCTCGTTTACAGTGCTAAACCAGGGTACACGTTTATTTAGCTGTAGGCATTCATATAACGGTTTTTTAATGATGGAGGACGACTGTGTGTGTGAGTACGACTCGACCTGGGACACCGAGAGTGACGGAGACGACCCGGCCGGAGAGAGCCAAACCCGTCGGTCATGTCAAGACAAAAACAAATCTGGCGGATGGACTTTAGTAAGTTCACTGTACGCGCATTATTATTACCCACCCAAGCCAGAACTTAAAGTAAACCATGTCATGGCGTTTAATATGTTGACTTGTAACTCATTGCTTTTGCATCCGGCCAGGCGTTTGCTATTATTGCCATGACTGGAAAGCTAATGATGGTTAGCTTTATGCCTCTGTGCTGCAGGCTTGCTAACTAGCCTAGCTAACTGTTAGCCGCGGATGTTAGCTTACTTTAGAGAGGTTACAAGTCGCTGGCATTACGTTTAAATACTGATATCAGTATGCTTAAGAGTGTTTACTGTGCATTGTGTGTAATTTATAATGAAAGTAAACGGAAATCATCTCTAAAGTCATGTAGCGGAGGTGGGAAATGGATTAGCTTGGCCTTGTTAACTTGAAACGTTATAATGTTATACCAGATTTCTACTGTCATTAGATACATTTCAGATCGTGGCATCTTTAGGAATGACTGCACGACTTGTCATAGTTTTACATTAGGATGCGCCAACGACAAACCACAGCTTATATAACGGTGAAACGTGTGAAGCAGGTTAATTTCACTTTCACTTTTATTTGCAGTGGCATCACACGCCCAGAAACATGAGGGCAGCAAAGGACATGCAGAACTACAGAAGAGGATATCCTGTAAGTAGCAGCTAAGGGATCATACAAAAAACACATGCTGTACATCTAGGGCTGCACAATGATGTCCAAAATGGTCATCACATTTTTTTTGATAAATATTGGAATCACAATTATTTATCAAGATTATTTATTGGTTTTTAGTTACAAAATAATCTTATTTAAATAAACAGGACTGCTTTCACTTCAGTGTTGTGCTGCATTCCTGCTCATAAACAAATCTGTGCATCAGAATAAAACTGGTCCTTGTTCACAGTGCATCTCCTAGTAGTAAAATATAAATTTACTTCTACAAAAACCTTTTACCCCAAAAAATTATTCAACAGAACACTTCTGTCACTTTAACATTGTGTTACAGTCATACAATGATATGCTGTACAATATCACTGTTACACAGCAAGGGAGCAAACATTAACACAGTGATCTTAAGTCAGCCTTGGTTCTATATAATTCAAGGGCAGTTCTATCACTTGTAACTCCCAACAGCTCACTTTTCCTCACCCTCTTGTCCTTTTGGAAAAATATTCCACTAAAAAGGCTACTGTGGATTATATAAAAGGTCCTGCTCCTCAGCCTCATTTATTAGTCTCTCATTGTTTCTGTTGACTACTTTGATGAGGGGAAACACAAACCTCAAGAACATCAGCATCAATTTGGGCTAAAGAAAATAGGTTAGAGATGAAGCAAGTGAGTGAAACCATGCAAAAATAGTGTCAGGGTGAGCATTTTTATCACAAGCAACACATTGCCTAGCATGTTGGCTGATGCACAGAGCAGGTCAGGACATCTTCATTAGAAGAAAAATGAAACAATCTGAGGTTGTTCACTTGCTTGCTAATTCATTTCAGTTAAATTTTATTTGTATAGAGCCAAATCATAAAGTTAACTCAGGGCACTTTTCAATTAGAGCAGGACTATCCCGTTTTCTTCATAAACCCTATTGTTCCCACCAAGAGCAAGCACTGAGGCAACTGTGGCGAGAAAAAACTTCCTTTTAACAGGAAGAGCAGATCCAGGCTCTTTATTAAGGGTGAGAGCCATCTGCTGGAACCAGGGAGAGGGAGAGGGAGGGAGAGAAGGTGAGGGGGAGGAAAGAGAACATGCAGTAGCACAATGCATTTCTTTGAGTCAGGAAGCGGTGTTATGGAAGTGTGAGCTGATGCTGGACAAGGGTAGGGATTCAGTGAGGTAACGATAGCAACGTTGTTCTTCTTGGCCTTCATACGTTCATCATACTGCAGTTTGTGGTGTTTTTTCAGATGGTTGAACAAGTTAGTCATGTTGCTTTGCAACACAGACACAAGTTTCATGCACTCTTTGCATATGATTTATTCATCATTTGCCCTAAATCCAAAATACTACCAAATAACGGATGATGATCCTTGTCGAGGGACTAACAGTTTTCTATGAACGGAGCACACATTTTAAACATCAATATTGTGGTCAATTCCGGTCATTTAATTAGGGCTGCATCTAACAATTATTTTCATTGATCTGTCAATCATTTTCTCAATTCATTGATTTGTTTGGTCCACAAAATGTCAGAAAATGGTCAAAAATGTTGATCGCTGTTTCCTAAAGCCCAAGATGACATACTCAAATGTCTTGTTTTTGTCCACAACCCAAATATATTCTGTTAATTGTCATAGAGGACTATGGAAACCAGAAAACATTCACATTTGAGAAGCTGAAACAAGAGTCGTTGTGCTGTTTTTTCTTAAAAAATAGTTGTCAATTAATTAAATAGTTGATTAATAAATGACCAGTCTTTGCAGCTGTACATTTAATTGTGGAAAGCCAAAACCATGATCAAGATTATTATTTGAGTACTTGTGCAGTCCTATGTCCATCAAAACTGACAGAGGTAAAATTATTGGCTTTTGTTCTTTTTTCTCTCAGAATCTTACAGATGACGAGTGTTCAGAGGACAAAATGAATAATTTGCAGTTTTATCTCAATAAATATCCGTCCGCTCCTGATGGTAATATATTTAGACATTCTCACAAGATATTTTCAGTGTTTGGGAAAGTCTTATGTGTGGTGACATGATGCTGTCTTTATCGTTTGGCACAGATGTCTACATTGACTCATTTCTCAAGGAATGGAAAAATGACTACAAAAGACTGGAGAGAGTTCACTCGTACATTCAGTGGTATGTATTGTTTACAGCTTGTGGTCCATGTTTTGACTGTGGCGAAGTGTCATTTTATTCTGGTGACCTTGCAAGTTACATGTTCTTGAGCAAGAAGTGTGCTGCTGAAAAAAAGATTCTTGATTAGGAAAATTTGTTGTGTGTTATACAGTTTGGTGTAATGCTCATGTCTGCTGCACCATTGCTTGTTTAGGGTGGGCTTGTTCTGCCAGCAAAAAGACAGTAGCTTAGTATCTGTTTTTAAAGCACTCCTAGTGAAGGAAAATATGGTTAAGAAATTTGTTTAAAGGTGAAGTGAGTGATTCGGGAGAAATATAGTTGTTCAGTCTCATTCCCTGGTTGTGAATTACTAATGGTTTGGGAACGAGACTCAGCAGTTAACTATCTTACTGACCTCTGATTGGCTAAAGTCCCTCGTCAGGGGCTAGATTTTCTAAAGTGTGAAAATGGAGCTAAGAGGAGGAGCAGAAGTCTAGTCGTCTCTCAGACCACTTGAATTGCATTATGTTTAAAGCTTATTATGGAACTTTTTCCTTTTTTCCTTTTTGTTTTGTGAAAAACCCTTTTCATGCATTAGCTACTGGTTTAATAGATTTATTCATGATCTCCCCACATTTTATTTTTCAAATGTAGAAATCAACCTTCAAAAAAAGAAACGGCTTTTTGCCTTCCATCTGCATAATTACAGCTTTCTCGTCTCAGCCACCATCTCAGATTTGACAAAAGTAAAACAGTGATGAAGTTCACATTAAATTCCAGTGATATCCAGAACTATGACACATTGACAGTGTTGAAGCATGTATTTTGTAAAATCATAGGGCTCCAGAGCTGTATGTGGTAATTTTATGGGATGACGCACCAAAACTATATTTTTTGTTGGTATTACAAACTGTTGCAGGGACCACTGACTTCATCTTCTTCGAATTAGAGTACAGTTTCATTAGATGCTAATTGGTTTTGTGTTGTTTCTCTCCTGAATCCTCTGCTATTGTAAGGCTGTTTCCACTGCGAGAGCCGGGGGTTAATTACATGGCTTCAGAACTCACCAAGAAGGAAATTGAGGTAAGTGAATCACAGGAAACAAGTCTTTGACTGAACACTTGACCAAAAAGTAAATTGCGCAGAATTTGCTTGTCGAGAGTGACTTGCAATTTCTGGCACAACATAACACAACAAATTTATTTTAGGCTTAATGTTAATTGCTGACCCCACCAGTCTGACCAACTGTTCATTAGGGCTGGGTACTGGACTTTGATACTTTTATAGCACAGACAGTTTTGATACCTAAGGGGTAAATATAGTCAGTGACCAAATAAGGATGCAGCATGTTTATATCAAGATCTAATAATGCTGCTAACTGACCCTTTGCTAAGCACTGCCCTCCTTAGTTACTGTTGCTATGCATGCCAAACTTTCCATTCTCGCACTGGATTTATGCAGTTTACGGTGATAATAGTGGCAGTTGTGTTGAAACGGGTCTGTTAGAGAAGTAAACAAAAGCAGATTCTCATTTCTAGGTGACGACTGTGGATATTGTGGCTAAAATAATGCAAGCAGATTTCATAAGTGTAGATGGCTGATGTCAGCTGGTGTTAACTTGACTTGTCAGCTGAGAGGTTTGGAGGTAAAATTACTGCAGCTAGTAAACTATTGTTACTTAGCTGGAATTGCTAACATTGGCAGCTTACGTTAGAGCAGATTGTGTTTCACGTTTGAGAGACTACAAAAAAGACACCACCGACTAGATTCATGAATTGTGAGAATCGCTCTTCTCAGAACCTCATGCACACCACTTCAACATGTAGAGATATGGAAAGCTCGACAGCTCTAGTTACGGTTGCTAACCTGTGATTGGACACCTCCAATCACCTCCAAACGATACGTTACGAGGTAACCTGTTAGCTTGTCAGTGAGTCTTTTCACCACACCATCGACTGGGATCGAAGCTCCAGCATATCCTGTCCTCGCCACCGCGGGAGTGGATAACTTTGAGCAGAGGCAGAGAGCATTTCTGACGTGAAGCGTGGTGTTGCTTACAGACTGGCAGGTAAAAAGAGAGGAATACACTTGAAGCTGACATGGTGGGTGGTTGTCAGAACCAGGCTAGCTGCTCTTTAGCACAGAGAAAGTAAGAGGTCTCACTCTGCCACTATTTCCCAGTGCCACAAATGTCACCCACACAGTCATTCCCTTCTTCTTCCTCCTCACGGCAGACTAGATGTTAAAATGGCGTGTTGCTGCCATACTCTTTGATAATAATGTTCCCTCTGAAAGTTATTTATAGTTATATGTATGTAGCCCAACTGTGCAGATATTTAGTCAATCAATTTCTTCACTTCAGTGCAGTTATCAGGTTGAGTAAAATGCATATAAGTATATACTGTATACTTCAGCTGTTCCCAGGTCTTTTCACAGCTACCTCCTTTGAAGTGTGTAATCATATTGTATTGTGTAATCTAAATTTCTTTTTGTTAAAATTATATTTATAAAATTGATACTGAAAAAAAATATTATTCAGGATCGAAGTCAAGATATCTGTACCAGTGTTAAAAAGTTTTGAATGATACCCAGCCCTACTCTTCATTACCTTTTACGAGGTGTTCCAGCAGTTTCATGCACAATAAATTTTCTGTCAATATTGGCCTATCCAGCTATACTGGTCTATTGTGGTCAGTTAAGTAGAGTACTTAACTGAAAAAAAATCAATGAACATTTTAAGAGTCGGAGCTGTTCTTTGTTTTTGTTGTCATTGTGATGTCAGTTAGATTTGGTTTGGTCAGAGCTGTGGAATATTAAATCATCCATCTTTGCTCACTTCATCTTTCTTACCCTTGATTTCCTTATTTTTTAACCTGTAACTTTATCAATAGCTGGCCAGCTTGAAATGCAAACCTATCAGATAATCTTAATCTCATATATCTGTTATTTTTGTTCATTTTTGACCCATATTGCTGTTACGAGTGATGATAAAAGTTGTTGAAGTAGGTTTTAGTTTTGAATATTTTTACTTCCACTGTGTTCACCAGGCCTTTAAGAAGAATGAAGATGCCAAAAAGAGACTAGTTGAGTCCTATGAACTCATGTTGGGCTTCTATGGCATCCGTTTGGTCAACAAAGAGACAGGTGAAGTGAAACGTGCGGAAAATTGGAAGGATCGATTTGGAAACCTGGAGCGGTGAGTATTTAAATATTATCGTGGACTCAACAGTTGAGATAAGTCGTTTTTTGTTTCTGATTTCAGCTTCAACCGTTTCATCTCTCTTTCAGGAATATGCACAACAACCTGCGCATCACTCGCATCCTGAAGAGCCTGGGAGAGCTTGGGTTTGAGCACTACCAGGCCCCACTTGTGCGCTTCTTTCTTGAAGAGACTCTAGTCAAGAAGACCCTCAGCAGTGTTAAACGCAGCGTGCTCGACTACTTCCTGTTTGCTGTCCTGGACAAGGAGAAACGTCAGGAGCTTGTGCGCTTTGCCTACCTTCACTTTGAGCCAAAGGATAAGTTTGTGTGGTGTCCCAGAAAGATTCAGAAGCAGTTCAGGAAGGCGGAGAAGAGATCTGAAGGTGTTGGGAACGGAGATGGAAAAGATGAAGTTTACTCACGGGGAAAAAGCAAAGATGGAGAAGCAGTTGTGCAGCAGAAAGAGGATGGAGTGGATAAATCTACGAAAGCTCAGAAAGGAACGGATAAAACAGCAAGTAAAGACAAAAACAAACAGTCTGAGGCCTCCCCTGAGCCAAAATCAGAAGCTGAGACTGTCGGAAATGGAAATGCAGAGGCTGAGTCTAGTAATGAAATTGTGGGGAATGGAAATGACTCCACAGCGGATGATGATGAAATGGATCAGTCTCTCAGTCCTGACACTGTGACAGCAAACACCGAGACCTGTGCGAACAGTGAGCCCAAATTAACCAACAACTCAACGGATGCCATCCAGGAACCAGACAACAGTATGCAAACGGATGGGGACATGGACGCTCAAAAACCACCGAAGAAGAAGAGAGACGATAAGGTGCTGCCAAGCAACGGGTCTGCTGGGGGCATTGCCAGTGGACCAGTGGAGGAAAAAGCTGGAGCTAATAAAGCCACCGGTCAAATGAGCCCTTCGGCGCAAACCCCCCTCAAGACTTCAAAACATTCACCCTCTCCTTCTTCAGAAAGGGAGGAGAAAATCCCAAGGACTGATTATAATCAAGTGCCAGATAAAAAGGAAGAGGAAGAAACGTCGCAGGGAAATGTGTCGGCGACAAACGGGTCACTGACTAATACCAACAATCGTGTGGAGGAACAGACAAATGGGAAGGAGTCTGAGGATGTTGATATGGAATCAAACCCCTCAAGCTCAGACCAAAATGTGGGCAGTTCTTGAATAAACTGAATGATTGGGGAAAAAATTAAGTTGAGCGTAAATGAAATGTAATATAGGGACAGAGTATGACTTAAAAAGACTTTCTGGGCCTTATTTCTACTATATTTGATGTTTAGATATTGATTCTTTTCACTTTGAAGGACTATATGAATTCATTGACTCACCAAGTGTGGGACTGGATGTGACTCCGTTTCTACATGGCCATCAAATGATATTAAAATATAAGGCTGGTGATGTTTTATATTTTTGTTATTGACAACAAATTCCATGAAAAGGCCAAAACCAACTGGAGACTTGAAGGACTGCTGTGACCTGTAAGGCGGGGGTCACGTGACCGTCGGAGACGGCCAAAAGTGTCAGTGGGGATGCCACAGTGAGAGAATATTCCCAGTGGTTGATAATTTTTTTGCAACACCGGTGTTACCGATTACACTGGACAGTGTACAAGAAAACATATGAGAGATGGCGCTTGCTTTGATATTTAACAGTTGCTCTTTCTTTTAAACAAAATGAATACTCAGACTTTTGGTTCATTTTTAAGTTTCGAGTTGCCAGGGCTATCAAATGTCCCCAGACTGACCCCAACAACTATGGCTGATGTCCACAAGTGAGTTGTAAAGTAATGCTAATGTTAGATCAGTTGTAATGTTTCTTGTCAAGGCTACTAGCACTAACTAATGCTTGACTGTTCAGCAATGCTGGATCTCTGTATAATTGCCCTCGCTCCAGATATCAGTCTGTTAAACTTCATGTCAGGCTTTTTACATTACATTTTTCTATTTGAAGTCTGACTCCTACTACAGCTGTACAGCAGACACGTTGAGTTTATAACTGTAGTGTGTGTTGTCTGACAAATGTTGATAACATGCTTAGTATTTTGCAAATTAGTTTATTTATGTGATGAACGTGGGCGCTAATATGCCAAAATGAATGAAATGGGTTTTATTTTTAAAAGCTAAATATGAGTGGGGACGGGATAATCGGTGTATATGCGGACATATTGTGTAATACCAGTAACACGGACTGCTGCAGCTAGCCTTGGTGACAGTAGGCTAATTTTTGTTTGACTTGCTAGCTTGTCTAATTATAGTGAAGAAATTCAGTTACTGAAGAAGCACATAATTCAGCTGTCTTTGGAAATTTAGTAAGACTTACAAAACAGTGAAAAACACTGCAACGATTGTTAATGAACCTGCTGCGTTTGTATTTCCAACAGAACTTCTAATTAATCAGATTTTGAAAATCACATTTAAAAGTTACATTTCAGATTATTTATTACATCTGTGTTGTCCTAGAGTTTTTTTTCCCCCCCGATTCCCTAACGTGTGGGTCTGTTGCCCAGTGAAGTACTTGAACCAGCTCTGTTCAAAATGGCTGACTGGAGAAATATCAGATAATGAATAGTGCACAGCTCTCTGTTATTGTTGTAAAGCTACAACAAATGTAGTTTTTTTAAAACCTAAATCGCAAAACAGTCTGTGGCCTTAGTGATCTAGCAGCTCGTACAGCTAATCGCACTTATCCGTCAGAAAACGTGCTAGCATTTTTAGCTTACTTGCAGTATTCCAGCCCCAGTTACCCTGTCAGTCATGTGACCTTTGCCTTGCAGGTCTTAGCTTGCTGTCAAAAGCCTCCCCAAAACCGACAGTGCATTAGTCCATCTCTCAATACTTTCAGACTTCTCTGCTCTGTGACTCTCACCTCCAAGCTCATTGGTTCTTAATGAAGACTTGAATCAGAATCATTTTACAGCAGGCAAACTAGATTTTGTCAAATAACACTCAGTGTTTTTGTTGGAGTCTGTTTTCAGCTCGTGTTTACTGTAATGAAGGAACATTTCAGCCAGTACAACAGTGTGGCTTATTTCTTTGTGTTTTAACAGTTTTTGCACAACAATGGAAGAATATGATCCAGAGTAATAAGCTACTATATGTCAGGCTTTGGATACACAGGCGATACTTGTGAGTGGGAAACATGAATTTTTGGTCTTTTCATGGGATTTGTTTACAATAAGAAAAATATAGAATATTACCAGACTTTTCTTTCTGGGTAGTAATGACTGTCAGCTACTGATATTTAATATCTCAATAGGATAAATACAGTGAAGCACTATTATTAATGTATATCGATGAACTGATGGTTTCGTTTTTTAACACCTTAATACTTTCACAATTGAACTTTTTTTTTTTGCACTGAAGAAAAATTAATTGAAAGAGCTTTTTTTCTTCTTCTTTTTGAGCTGTTTTTGTGTGAGTTCTTTACTGGTTTGTGTTTCTGCTGGACCCTGCTGTTCAAATGGATTTAAGACTGAATGTCACTTAAGTTATATTTCAATAGTGTTGCACAGTCTGTATGTTGTCATGCAGATGTGGGAAGTAGACTTTTGCGCAACTGAAAGCCGTGCCAAAAAAAATGTGATAAGACTGGTTGATTGTACAGTATGTATGTCTTCTTGGCAGAACTGATAAAGCTGTGGCTATGATTTACGTTAATTTGACATGGGTGCAGAGTCCTTGAAAATTTACAAGCCAGGGTGATTATATCGATGCATCTTTTTATATTTGCACTTAATTTTCACGATTAATTGTTAAAATTATGGTATTTACATAATGAAATGGTAATAACTTTACAAAAGTGCTGAATTTATATATGACTTTTTTTCCCAACTAAATATCTGGCTGTTGACGAAGCAGAATAAAGTTATACTATTTTTTGATGCTTTTATGAAATTAATCTGTGTTTAGCCAAAGTCCGAGTCCCGTCATGGTTTATTAAATGGCTATTCTCAGGATAACACTGTGGTAGATGTCAGCTTTTGCTCCTATTCCTGAGACTCTTCTTTGATTTCCCAGTGCAGCAGCTTATAGTCAGAAATATCTTTTTCTCCAGCAAACAGACTGACTCACAACAGAGGGTAGAAACAATAAGATGTTAGAGCTATTGATGCAACAACATTTGTTCAGACCTCAGGATCAGTTCGCAGTCAAGGGTGTGAGTGAGGATAGTGGGGGAAAAAAAGATATATACTGTTGGAGTTTGAGCTTGCTGTTTGTTATTGCATTGTCCATGCCAGCCTCTATCAATAGACCTACCCATTCCCTGTTTGGAACATTATAAATAAAGCTTTTAACACTTTTTGTTGGCTTATTTTAAGTTTTGATCAAGAGTAGTGCTCAGATTGTTTATCCTCCAAAAGAAAGAAGAACGTGTGGATTTATGCTTTTTGAGTCCTTTCCTTTTTTTAAACACTCCTGCGCTGCTGGAGACAGCCATTGCCGGAGGCATTGTGTTTTTGTGTTTCTCTTTGCAGTCTCTTGACAGCATGTTTCACACTGGAAATTGATCACCGGAGTCATACATGTCAATGTAGTGATAACTTCCATTTTCACCAAAAAATACACTCAAATACCTTTTATTAACTGTCCAAGATGTGAAGACAAGAAGTGTAAGGTTTGGGAGGATTTACTGACAGCATATATCAGACATGGAATATAATATTCATAACTATGTTTTCAGCAGTGTATAATCACTTGAGACTAAGAATTGTTGGAATGAGGCATTTATATCTACAGAGGGCATGGGTCCTCTTCCACAGAGTCCACCATGTGTTTACAGTCGCTCAGAGCGGACAAACCAATCACTGGCTCTAATTACAGACTTTCATGGTTTTTATTTTCCAAGTTGCAAATCCTTATGCTCTTTTCACCAGATGTAATGGCATTTTAACAGCAGAGTCTTGACTATTCTTCCAACAGGTTGGAATTTGTTGCATCCTTGTCTGTAGTTTTTAATCTGCATGTTTCACAGACTGCAATTTGTTTTTTATGCAAACAAAATTATTTCAGGTATATTTTTTTTTTCTAATTGGAGGTCAGTAACGTAACTTTAGTTCCTCATGGTTCTCTCCTGCAGCTTAATTGTACGCTGTCGGATTCTTTCAAATAAAGTGGATCTGGGGAATTCAGCGGGGATGTGACATTTGAAGACGTGGGCGGACTTGCTGTCGAGTTGCATGTTGGGAAATGTAGGATCCAGGAATTTTGGGAACTTGACCCATACAGCGCAGAATGTCTTGACGTCCATTGCTTCGGTTTTGACCATCCTTTCTTGAATGTGTCTCTTAAGAGTCCCCAAACTTTAATGGAGTGTAATGGCCTCCTAATTGCTGTGGAACCATTTAAAGGGACAGTTCACCAAATCAAAAATACATATCCTTTTACCTGTAGTGCTCTTTATCCAGTTTTAGAGATATCGGCTGTCTCTCAAATATAATGGAACTAGATGGCACTCAACAGCAGTGTCTCTTTCCAGAAATCTTGATTACTCAAGGTAATCCACAGACCTTGTGAGCAGTTTCGTGTAGGAATATGTTTTTTTCTACCAGTAAC
>JAJHUR010116175.1:0-12454 GCA_027495735.1 Lutjanus campechanus | reverse complement strand
ACGTGATAAAGTGCGCTTTAGAGTGCCCTTCCAGTGGACAAACCATGATAAAGTGTGATCTATAGTGCCATACCAGTGGATAAAACATGATAAACTGCCCTCTAAAGTGCCCTACCAGTAGAAAAAATGCAATAAAGTGCATCACGACTTTCGACGCATTGTTGCCCCACCGCATATAGTTGGTGCCCTTTTTTAATTTTTTCTTTTGCTCCTGCCCCTCAGACAGCCTGAGTCCATCACTGCATCCACCCAAGTCATTGTATAGATTTGATCTGCTCGTTTCAGTGTTTTACAATCAAGTCTGTGGTAGGTGTTTTGGGAGGTGATGGAATGGTTTTATTTGTAGTGTCTCCCTGAACAAACCGCTGTCAGATGTTGCATGTAACTTAATCATGTCTATTAGTGCAGCAGCATTACTTATAACTCTTAGCTGTGAATTTGTTGTATCTTCATATGACAGAAAGTCCAACAGGTTTTTACTGCAGCTCTTCATGTGTTGCTGCTTAATTACAGGGTGCAATTGTATCGATTCATCATCTTGTCAGGTCAGCAGAGCAACATCTGGAATGCAGAGGCTGGCTGGGGACAGTCAGTTTCAGAGAACCGGGTTGCTGGGAAGAAGCCCCAGAGCTGTCATCTCTTTGGCTCCAGCCAAGTAGCGTATGGCTCACATGCTAACCCCATTGTGATGTTTTGCTTGTCCAAATGAGTTACAGGCAACTGAGCTCTAGCATCGACATGTGAGGCATTCTTGCTCATGACGGATAATTACGCCGCGGAGCTTGGTGGGAAAATTTCTGGTCTCGGTAGTGATCCATGTTAGGAAAAAACAGTCAGTAAAATAACAGTGCAAGGGTGGTGGAAAGATCAAGGTTTGTGTCCATTTTTTCGATTGCATCATACAGTATAAGCACTTGGCAAGTTTTGAGCCGTGAAATATCTTTTGAACACATGTTTCCTCTAAAGAAATGTTTTTGACAGATCTATTGTCATTGTTTGGTCGGAGGAGGCAAAAGTTTTCTGGTTGTGTTGTGCAACTAGTTTGATACATGTGGAGTATGGTCATCTTTGCCAAAGCAAACACACGTGAGACGAACTGCTAAATTTGGACTTTTCTTCCCTTATTCATTTTCTGTAGAGATGGGGCTTGGCCGTGAAGTGTCAAGTCCCACATCAAAGACAAACAAGTCCCTGAACCTTTGAGTGTTAAACAAGTCGTCAAATGCCCTTAACCAAATTTTATGCCGAGTCAGTTTTTATAGACGCTATCTCAGGGTATTTTCCATATAGAGCAGGTCTAGGCCGTATTCTTTATAATGTTATTTACAGAGACCACCACAAACAAGCACTTGCCACCAGTGGCAAGGGTAAGTTTCTTAACAGACAGAATCTTCGAGTACAACCAGCCTCTGTGGTGGGTGGCCATCCCAGTTAGCTGGCTAGCAAGGTAATACAGTTTGCAGGTGTAGTACGGTAAAAAAAAAAAAAAGTTATGTTGAGTAACTGGGCCATGATTTCTGGAAAGACATATTGCTCTTGAGTTTTTAAAAGGCAGACATCTCTACAACAGATATCTTCAAAACTCAGCAACTCATGCCAAAACAATATAGATAGATATGTGGTGAACTGTCCCTTTAAAAGTATTTCCATTTTCAGGAAATGATCATGACATAATTTTTAATCTTTGGGTGTTGGAAAGATATCATTCCAAGTCAAAATGCTTCAGTCCAAGTGGAGTCATGAGTCACTGTGTTAAAGTCAAGTCAGTCTTTTATCAAGTTGAGTCTAAGGTCATCAGATTCCTGACTCAAGTACAAGTCATGTGACTCATGGGATTGAACTGCCCCTTTAAAAGTATATCCATTATCAGGATAAGTAAAAGCTGAGCCACTGCACACTTTAATGACGTTTTTTTCTTTGGGTTTTGGCAAGTCAAGTTAGTCTTTTATCAAGTCGAATCTAAGATCATCAGATTCCTGACTCAAGTCTAAGTCTTGTGACTTGAGTCCATGTGTCGGACTCTCTCCATTTGCTGAATATAAAACAAATCCTCTCCTTGTTCCTTACAGGTTTTCCCGGTCGGACGAGCTGTCTCGGCACCGGCGGTCCCACTCGGGCGTGAAACCCTACCAGTGTCCGGTGTGCGAGAAGAAGTTCGCCCGCAGCGACCACCTCTCAAAACACATCAAAGTCCACCGTTTTCCACGAAGCAGCCGGACAGTTCGCTCAGCAAACTGACGCCCCGCTCGGATCACTGGGAGCACTTGGGAATGCTGAGACATAGGCCAAGGGAGCAAGATGTGGGCGTGGATGTACGGGTGTGTGCGCAAATGTTTGCGCCTTTATCAAGTCAGTTTGAGTGTATGGTTGGAGGCACGCCTTGCTTTTTGTTCAGCAGTCTGTGATTGTTCTAATTTATTATACAAAAGTAAACCAACACGGTCACCATCCTGTTATCAGCTAAAAAGGTTGTTGTTGCTGTTGGTGCTTTGGTATGTTGTACTCCTTATGTTTGCTCTGTTCTTATCGCCTGCCTCAGCAGAAGATAAGATAAGCTTATTTTCATTCAGTCTGGATTATGTGATAGCTTTGGTAATAGCCTTCCATGTCCATTTTACCTGGATAAAAACAACTGCCTTCTATCTTCCCGAAAGCTGCCAATGTCTTGGACATTCCTCATCTTATGCAATGTACAGGAAGTCAGATCGAGGTTCTTTGGGATCCTCATTAGCTACTACCAGAGTGGTAGTTACTCTTCCTGGGGTCCACAGAGGTTTCTGCTGTGAGGTTGCTCTGATAGCTTTGTCCTAGTTTTTATGCCTTGCACCACAGTTCATCGACAGTACGGTTTATTATTCAACTTTGCGTTGATGCACACAGAGATAACGGTTATAATATGTGGACACGAACTACTGATTTCATAAAAAAGTAAGGGAAATCTCACGATAAGCTACGGGGACTCCTCTCACATTTTACAGCGACTTTGTGAACCTGCTGATACACAAGGAGGAAGATGACTTGAGAAATGCAAAAAAGTGAAACACAACTAAGAGGTTAAGCGCACAGTGATTGTTAAATCGGCCTTCTGATGAGTGTTAAATGATATTTGTTCATTGTGTTATTAAGCTAAGTCATGTGTACCTACTTGCTGGTCTTTTTGTCTCGCTTCTCTGGCCTTACTGAACCACAAAATCCTTACCGGAGAGCCAAATGGTTTGGGAAACAAAGCTTTTCAGTGATCCATATTTGGTAACACTTTATATTAACGTGCTTGTAAGAAGTGTTAGTTAATAGGTAATAAGGCCCTTATAAGATCCTTATTACATTAATATGTGTTAATAAAACTATATAATTGTTAATAATATGATGACATGTTTATTGTTAGATTATAAGACATTTATAAGTACTTAAGAAACTTGTTAGCAGTTTATAGACCGCTTAAGAATGTTAATAAAAGCCTTTTAAGTTCTTATAATTGTATATTATAGCATTATAATAGCATTACAAACACGTTTGTTGAGTTTAACTAGCTTACCTCTTATGTCATTGCTAAACTTTTACTAAGCTTTTGTTATTAAGTTATTAAGATTTCTACGCATTTTTATTATGCATTTCATAGCAGGAAAAAAAGCATGAAAATAGTAATAATTTTAAAAAATGGGTAATTGTGAACAAGTGCATAATAAAGGATTAATTAACTTGAATAAGCATTGTTCACACTTTAGGTCCAGTTCCCCCAAAATGCATAGTTAACTACTGATAAGTGCGTAATGAGGTGTGCAGAAATCTTAATAAAGCAACAAAAGATTAGTTAAGGTTTAAAAATGACAATAGGTAAGTTAGTTGACCTAAATAAATATATTTGTAACGCTATTATAAGTAAACATAAGAGACTAATAAGGATTTTATTAACATTCTCAAGGAATCTGTAAACTGTTAACAAGTTTCTTATAACATAGCTAATAAATGTCTTATAATCTAACAATAAATACGTCCATTATTATTATTATTATTATTATTATTATTATTATTGACACATATTAAATTAATAAGCATCTATAACAGCTTTACTACGTATTAATTAAACTTATTACAAGAACCTAATATGAAGTGTCAGCCATATTTGAACGGGGTGTTGAGTGAGGTCATATTATGGCCCATCAGTCAGTGCACAGCCACGGGACTGAATGTCTCAGTCTGCTATTATTATTATTATTATTTGAACTGTTGTTTTGCTGACGATTTGACACAGAATCTGCCTCAACTCTGCTTTATCTGTTACTGGAGACACCCTGACAGCCTTCGCCCTCAGCCGGCACTTATGTTAAGGTGACATCAATGGACACTACACACCATGGTGCTGAACTACCAGGAGGATGAGCTTCTGGGAAAAAGTCACAACATCCCTTTTGAGGCCATGACACACTTTCTAATCACTCTCAGACATTGTTTGCTACATGTAGCCTACCACGCCCCGCTGTGAACACGTAGGGGTGTGACAATGCCGTCCATGTGTAATTCATGTATGTAAAGCGACAACGAGCAGGGGTACACAACATTGTACATCATTCCTTTCATTCAATTTTTGAATTTTTAATGCTTGTGTGAACACAGGTGTTTTATCGCATCCTATGAATGTATGTAAATATGCAGGAGTGTACATGGCTGCATACAGGAAACACACAGAGACTATTCTGATACCATATCTTAAAACAAATCAGTGGTTGTGAAGATTTCTAGGGTAAACCCTAAATGTGTACATAACTTAACGTTTCAGTACATATGAATATATTATATATATTTTTTTCTTTGTTCTATCCAAGATGCATTTACAAATAAACCTGAACAGAAACAAACTTGTCTGTGTTGTCTTTAGTAGAGCTCTTCCAATAAAATTTTTCCCTTCCTGATACGATAACTGAACTTTCAGCTGTTCCTGACTACTGATGTGATACTTCTGCATAAAACAAACAAAAAAATATTATTATTTTTGAAAATCATTATATTATTTGTTTTTTATGGAAGTTGCACTTGTACTTTGCAGAAGTACAAAATATCTTCTGCAAAGATACAGTTAACTAAATTTAACAACAAAAATAGATTTAAAGACTGTAGCAATTAAAGTGACAGTACAAAAATAAGCAACATAAAGTATTAAAAAGAAGCAAAATAAAGTATGGAAGAACAATTAATAGTACAATAAACACATTATTATTATTATTATTTATTAATATCATTATTAAACCGCTGTATAGTTAACACTGTATGGATGTGATACAGCTATTGCTGTTGTTGTATGACCTATACAAATTATAGGGATGATATTATTAAAACTGGGGAGGAATGTTAAATACTTTTTTAAGCACTGGGGAGAGAGTTATGTTTTAATTTTGGCAATAGCAGGGGGACATAGAACTTTAAATAGTTGTAGTTGAATTTATTTTAAATTTTCTTCTCAAAATAAGTGTTTTAGCACTCTACCTGTACTATAGGGCAGGTGTAGAGGTGGTACTGACCGTCACCTCCCCTCATCCCGTCAAGTGGATCAGTCCATCCTAACGTCAGAGGTAAGGCGGGAAATAATCAAAGGAAATGGTAGCAGGAACAATGGCGTTTACATTGAAAATACAAATAAAACTAATAAACGACCGGAAAAGTGACAGAAACATCAAAGTTTCATAAAGACACCCCTCTGCTATGACCACGGAAATAAAGTTAAGTGTGACTGTTTGTTCCAGATTAAACCAACATGAATACCTTTTGGCAGACTCACTGGTCCAGCATTTAAGATGAACAGAGGACTAATATGACACACAAAAAAGACACTCTTTCTCTCATGGCGGACCTGTGACCAAAACATCAGAAAGGACCTGGATGGTGATATTGTGGATGATTTAACATGAAGAAGAAGATAGAAAGAATGCACTACATAAGGTAAGACTATTTTGTGATTCATTTCAGCAGGTACTGTCTTCATCTGTTTGCTACATGTGACACCAAAGCTGTTGTCAACCTTTTTCAGATAGTTTGTGTTCATATTATTAGAGAAGGCTTAAACATTTCTCTTATTTGTGGTTGAGATCAGCATATTTTGCTAATGAGCTGTTAGCTTTACTAAAGTGTACCTGCACTGTGAATCATGTGTTGTTGAGATACAGGTGGATGGACTTATAACAGCAGCCATGTTGGCATGAAATAGTGGTGCAACCACAGGTGTTGCTAATGATCCTAATCAAAGTTCTGGACCATTCAGGTCAAACAGAGTCCTGGTGCTCCTGTTGTACTTTTTGGCTAACTGGAAAGACTCTGCTACACTGTATAGAAAGAAGGCTTAATTAGCAGCCATATTGATATGAAATAGGGTAAAAACAAGTGTTAACAATGATACTAATTAAGGCCCTGTTCCATTGAATGTAGCAGAGCCTTTCCAGTGAGCCAACATGCACAAAAGCAGCATGAAACACAACCTTAATTAGTGTCGTTGGTAACACCTGTTGTCACTGCTGTTTCATGCCAAAATGGCTGCTGTGAAAAGGGCTAATATGTTGTGCTGTGGGTTTTTATTGTTCCTGTACATCCTGTTGAGATGCAGGTGAATGTATGTGTGTTTGCTCGTTGTGTTGGCTGGACTAAGTTAGCGTTGTGTTTTTGTTTCAAAGCTGGAATTGTCACGGGGAACTTTTGCAGTACTATAGGAGTAGAGAAAGTTGGGATAATAGTTTGCGTTTTTCCTTTTTTCCGGATGAATCAAGGGAGGTCACAGGGCCAGGGTTTAAGAGTCACAGGTCATTATTACTGTAGATTGGAAAAGGTCAGTGTTTGATTTTTGATTTTCTGCAATGCTTCCTACCTTTGGTGTGGCTATAATAAAATATGATTATTTATGGTGGAGGGAGGGTCATGTAATTTCCCCAAGTCACTGAGGGAGGCTCAAGGAAAAATCTTTGTAGCTCTGCATCAAGATAACCTAAAATGTCAAGATATAATACAGAATACAGCCAAGAAGAAATAGAAAAAGTAAAAGATACCTTTTTCTGACATCAGGGCAGTACCCAGGACTTCAGAAATACTACAGTTATAAATCTAAGTGCCCCCATTACCCCCAGATAATTTTGAAGAGCTCTGAAAATTCTGGATACTTTAGTTTCACTAAATCACAGCTTTTCAAACTGTGAAGTTGTGACACGGCTCCTGAAGGCAAATTAAAGGGATAGTTCAGTTTTTATGAAGTGGGGTTGTATGAGGTACTTCAGTGCATTACCTTCAGTAGATGGTGGTCAGTGTGGTTCCAGAAGAGGATAGAGACCCTGACATGGGTGCTCAGCACTGCGCTGTTGCAGACGGGGTTGGCAGAAAAACATTTTTAATATGATAAAGGCCTACCCTAAAAAGTGAATATCCATTGAAATGTGCACTATATTTAGATTATTTTCCCCACTTTACTTTGCTGCCAAACACCCTTCTATTTTGGCACTACATTTTCTCAACCATAGTCCTTCCTCATCTTAAAGGCTAACTTCGCTTTTTTGACACCTGGACCTTATTGTTAGGATTAAATACGCTCGTAGACTCACCCAGACAATTTTGGTGGAGCTCGGAGCTGTTTTCGAGCAATTTAGATCCATCCAACGGTGTTTTTTCTCATGCCATAGTAGCGGACGGGGCCAGAAATCGAAGCCCCTAAACTAGACATTATCTGCTGCGAAACTCGCTCATTTCACCTACATTTTATAAATGAATGGCCAGTGTTATAGATAGATAGATTGATTGATCGATCCTGGTTTCCTGCACGCAGAAAGACAGGCTGGACAGGATATATGGAATTATAAACAACAGTTTGTGTCAGTGGACGTTTAGCTCAGTCGGTAAAGTACACGGATCTATGAATAGAAATCGTTAATTTTATGCGGCTGCTGGTTCGACTCCCACCTCCGGCAAAAATGCCCCCAAAATAACTTCAAAATCATTTTTAAGAAAAGCATTTTTAAAGTTATCTTTTGGGGGAACTTTTGCTTTAGTTGACAGGACAGCCAAAGAGTAGACAAGAAACAGATCAGAGAGAGAGGGGATGACACGCAGAAAAAGGCAGGAGGTGGGAGTCGAACCAGCAGCCGCATAAAAGTAAAAATTTCTATTCATGGACCGTATACTTTATCAACTGAGCTAAACATCCACTGACACAAACTGAGCTACTTAGGAGTACCTTTGCTGCTCAGAGTGGGACTTGAGACCAGAGGAAACACGTATTGATGCCCCCCAAAATACGTGTCTCACTACACTAAGATTTTTCTGCCATGACAAACCGGGCTGTGGTAGAGACTTTTTTTCATGTCCCGAGAGTCAACTGGCAGACGCAGCCGAAGCCAGCAGGACCGAATGGCCAACTTTCGATAGAGTAAGTAGCCCATACAAATGCAAAAAGGGTATATTTTCTATGAGTGTTTGCTTTATAAGTAAATAACTTGGGTATGATGTCTTTACTTAGTTAGAGCGAGTTTCGCAGCAGATAATGTCTAATTTAGGGGCTTCGATTTCTGGCCCCGTCCGCTGCTATGGCATGAGAAAAAACGCCGTCGGATGGATCTAAATTGCTCGAAAACGGCTCCGAGCTCCACCAAAATTGTCTGGGTGAGTCTACGAGCGTATTTAATCCTAACAATAAGGTCCAGGTGTCAAAAAAGCGAAGTTAGCCTTTAATATACATAGGAGTGCCTCCTCCTGCCATGCTTTCTATCACGCTGCAGATCAGCTGTTTGGCTCAGAAGGTTGCAAAATCAAAATTTACTTTCCATAAGATTTCAAAGATGGTTGAGAAAATGTGCCAAAACAAAAGGCTGCCTGGCAGCAAAGTAAGGCAATGAAAAAATTCTAAATTTAGCGTAGACTTGAATGGATATTGATCTCTTTATTTATGTAGGCTTTTATTTATGTATCAAAACAAGTTACTTTAAAACCTTTAGCGTACAATTGCTGCATTTTGTGTCAGACATCAGCGTAATAACTCAAATTTGAACACTCAGATGTGAGACTTCTTTTTATATTCAGTGTGACTTTTACTTTCTGAGGATATTATTTCCAGTGTCTGTTACCAATAAATCTCCATAAATCTGCTTAGAAATCATAGAAAAAAGACATTTGAGAGCTCCAGGGGTGTGTGGTGGAGCCTCACAGCATTAGACTTTGAAACCTCGCTGTAGGTGGTATAAAAGCTGTGCTCTCGACTAAATTTTTTTTTCTAAAAAATAAAATGGAAACTTATTCATGTATTTCTTCGTGTTTTTTTTTAAATCTGAAAATGGTCAAATTAAAGGACACAAATTGTGTACCCTCACTTTAAATTCTAAAACATAAACTTCACTTGAGGTATTCTGAGACAAAGAAACACAGGACCTGACCTTTGTGTCCTCGGTGGTAGCTACAGGCCTGCATGTGACACAGCAGTTTAACTTCTGCAGAGCTATTTGCTCTGCTTGTTGACCTTGTACGTAATGTACTTGATGTTGTGTTCTGTTCTGACAGTCTATCAAATGGGGCAGCAGCTGAAGCTGTTGATCATGTTCTCTATACAGTATAAATGCATGGGGACCGTCCTATATCAGCTGTATGTGCATGATGAAAGGGGAGGGGAACCCTGAACTCATACTAAGATCAACTCCTCTTACATTTAGACCTATAGGACGTGTCTTCCATAAGTCCGAGATGAGCCAGTGTAATCATAGCTAACATAATAGCCTCTCTTTTGATACACATCACTGTTCTTCATTTTTATTGTGACTTGCAGCTGGGGCTTTTTTCTTACCGTGCTGACAGAGCAACATTGTTGTGCGGGGATGGTGGTTTACACAACTGCCTTAGTGATTACCTTTTATTGGACTGTACTGAAGAATACTGTCATAAGCGTAGTGTAGCTCGTTTAAGGAATAGGGCAGTGTGTAAGTGTGTGAGAAAACAGTGTTATAATGAGGGACTGTAGTGCTGCATAGATGTCCTGGGCTTAAATTCTTGTTTTCCAGATGAAAGAAAACATGTTTGTTTGGAACAGACATCAATAAATATCACATCATCACGATTTTAATCATTTTCATTTTTTCAGTGAACATGATTGTAATGCAAAACTGACCATTTCCACTAATTGTACAGCATATTGCAGTTTCAGTCAAAAATAATAGCAATATGACTTTTGAACCAAATCGTGCAGCCCTAGCTGTAGTTTGTCAGTCTGGAAGGAAATGTATGGTTCAGGTTACAGTGTATCAGTTAATAAAATGGTGCAGCCTCTCAAGACCAAGAAAAGTCTCATCTGTGTTTCCCAACTGCTAGAAAGAGAAAGGGGTTGACCCTGAAGTAAGCTGACCAGGAACGGCTAATGTTAAGCTAATGCTAATATTAGCTTTATAATGTTGTATCCCTTTCAGAAGGTCTGCAATCCGGCCCTGAACTGCAGCATCTTCTGTGATGATTTATCCTTTTGTCTGTGTTGAAAACAGTTGTTGTTGTTAGCTGCCCATTGGCAAACCCAAGATACCTTGGGTTGAGTCTGTCAGCCAATCAGAGACTGTGTTCCCGTCTTGTCAACCAGTCAGAAATTGTCTTTCTGACTTATGTGTGACAGCACTGATTCTGAGGTGTATTAATAGATCAATGCATTGATCTCAACATGAGATTGACCCTTCAAAATAAAACTTGTGCTGATGAAAGTATGAGCTCATACACGCAGTAGGCGTCACATTATAATGTGGTTATTGTCGCAGCCCTACTTGCAGCACTGTTGAACCCCTGCTGATACACACAGGAGGACCAGACTTTGTCGCTGTACCTGAAGTTGCAAACGCAAGACGTTGCCGACTCTCCTTCTACAAGGAGACTGTCTGAGTGTTGTTATTGATGAAGGTGGTGATGGGCTCTGGTCTGGAGATTGTACATTGGTAATGATGTACAGCATGTAGGGGGTATGCAGCTGTGTGTGTGGGTGTGCGCAGTAGTTTGGGGAGAGGGGTTGTTGAGAGCACAGAGAGGCGGGAGGTAGGGCAAGAAAGCGACAGCTAATTCATCCCATATGAACCATCCGTCCCACTGTGGAAGCATTTACCTTGACAACTGCTCACAGACACAAACATACAGTACAGCAGGCTGCACCTGGTTTGACTCATGACTTACTTCATAAAATATGGGCACAAAGTTGTTGTTAGCAACATCTTTCCACATATAACACACACAGGAGGCACTGTTACGACTGACGTTTGTTTAACTGAGAACGGTTGATTCTGTTAGCAGAACATGCGTGTTTGCTTTGATTTCATACATTTACAGTCGAAGCTGCCATAAACTTCTGCTGGCTCTTGAATAGCTAAAATAAGTAAATGCTACCTGAAACAAGCACAAGATGTGCCAATATAAGAAAATAATTAAAGAAGAGTCTGTAATAATGTAATGAATCATAAAAGGACCAGGATATGCCATCAGAAATCAAGGAAACATGTTTAGTTGAAATATGGTGCAAAACTGCAAAACCTTTGTATTCAACCTCTATTCAAGGCAGGAATAACGTTTTGTATACCAGTTTCACATTAGTTCCAAGTTCCAGTTAATGCCAAATGTTTGCAGAATGAGTAAGTGTCTGTTTATGAGTCATAAGAAATCATTAATAATCTTGTAGAAGGAGTAGATGTTTATAACTGTTAAACTGAGCAAAATGTTAATGGAGTTTGGCAGCAGTGAGACAGGCAGCCACTGAACTTTAAGTCCAGTGTGTGTTATTTCAGAGCAGTGGGCTTTTGTTTTCAGGATAATTTTCGCTGACAGACGATATAAACAGCTGATCAACTCAAAGTGGAGGACTCGCCATTGGTTGTTGTCAGTTTACAATGTTTTGTGTGTCCTGCGTTCCTGCAGTGTCCCTGCAGCCAGCTGAGCTTCTCTGTGCCTGGGGAGGAGGGGGTGGGGGAGGGGACAACTCACTTCAACCATAGATTGTATATTAAACATATTTGATATGCAGTCTATGGCTCCAAATCGCTATTTTGACTTCAGGACTCATTTTTGCATGCCCAGTTGCTAGCTACTTTAATAATAATAATAATAATAATAATAATAATAATAATAATAATTATAGCTGCTGCGCAGCAATGGTCGGGGCCGGGTGATTTTAGGCAAAATTAGGCAGTTCTGATCAACAAGCAGAGTGTAGGAAGACGAAAAAAAGGTGGCATTCTAATGTGCATTTTACATCAGTTGAGGCTTGAATCACAATTTCTGGCTCAAGAGGCTCTGCTGTATCTCACCGAGCTAATTAGCAAGAGTCAACTCTGTGGTATATATGTTTAAAATTTCTTCTAGCTCATTATAGGAATTTTACAGCTGCAATGATTAGTCAACTTTAGTAGCTCTAACCCACATAGGATGATGCCTGTACATAGAACTTTCACATTAGCTGAGATTGGAACTCACAACCTCT